>JBBPBX010013261.1:24665-41639 GCA_038048925.1 Garcialebias charrua | reverse complement strand
CTTAAGCTAGATTCATACTCGACGCGTCGCGCAGCGCGCGAGGGTGCGCGCTCCAAAAGTGACGCAATTTCACAGTCCCCGCCCCTGCGCGTTGGCCCCGCGCGTGGGATTAGCGCGTGTCGTGCACCTCTGAATTTTTGAAACTCCGCAAGCCTATGCGCGCGCCGTGGGCGCTACGATTTGATTGACAGGTCCCCACCGACAGCCTTCACCCTCTTCACGCCGGAGCCTGCAGCTGTTTGCGCCGCTGTGGTCGTGGAGACGGCGTCGCGACGCATGGAGGAATGTTTTGTGACACAAATGTATAAATTCTCCTTCATTCCTGATCTGGAGTCGGACTTTTCTTTTGTTTTTTCGCCAAAAAAACACGTGATCGCTTTCTCCTCCGCTGACTCCATGCATTAAAACCGCAAATAAAGACAACAGTTCAGCACGCGAGCGGAAAGCTATTTGTTTTTGTTGTGTGATTTCTAACAGTTCTTCTTCTACACCTTTCTTGCAACATATGCACAGGTTTTAGAGGGTACTGCCACCTGCTGGTCGGTAAAAGAACAGCACTTTGCCATGCGCTGTGCGACAACTATAAACACAGAGGCGAGTCAGGCGACACTGTAAACTCATTTCGCCGCACGGCACAGTGCACGCGCAGCGCGCGCGCTCCAGCCTGCGGACCAAAGCGCGAGTCTAACTCAGCCTTTAGTTTACACATATCCCAGGAGAAATTTGATAAGTTGGCCTGTTTCAAGGCCGAACGAGGGAGTCAGATTCAGATAAGCCACAGTTTTTTTGTTTTTTTTTTTCATGCAGACTGTTATTTCTCATCCGCCTTGAGTTCTGTTGGTACGTTCAATGATCCAAAATGGCCAGATTTGTGAGCATTCCACTGGTCCGTGCTTATTAGCTCCCTCCATAAATGTGTGATGGATGACTACCTTGTATTGTTTTCAAAACATGATGAAATAACTCTAGTGATTCTCTTTGTGGTTAAACAATTTTAAACAAAAGAAAAATGCACATAGTCACATAGACCATATGTCATTACTTCTTCACATTACTGAGTCCCAAAACAGGATTAGCTTTTCACATGTCGACCATTACAGCCCTGTTACTGATTTGCTCCACCACACAAAGGCATATCAGGGATAGTTTGGCTTTTACCCCCTCGCTGCCTCAGTCCATTCAAAAATCATACTGACGTTGGGCAGGGCTTAATTTGTAAACCGATCGATATCGAACGCAAATAGCGGGCGGAAGGTGGGGGAGTCTGGGGGTCCTCCTCCACAAAATGCTGAATAAAGTAGATGTGATTTCCTGTACATTTACCTACATATGTAAACACTCTGCTTCTGTCAAGCATCCTAACCCCACCCCTTACAAGCAAATGGTTACCGAAACACACCCTTTCAAAATAAGAGAGTTCCCGGATCTTGTTCTGGCAAGATCCAGCTCAAATTGTGCACTGACGTTGGGGCTCGAGGTGTTTTGTGAAGCAGCCTTCTATCTGACTTGCCTCTTGTCCTTTAATTCATCTTTGCATCCTGTCTGTGGTCTTCCTTAGCTGGAAAATATCGGGAACTTTGCCCGTGCCATCACAGAGTATGGTCTGAAGCCTCACGACATTTTCGAGTCCAACGATCTGTTTGAGAACGTCAACCACACTCAAGTCCAGTGTTCGCTCATCACTTTGGCTGGAATGGTGAGCGTACGGCTTTGTGCACGCACATAAGGAGAAAATCTGCAGGGTTACTGTATGTGCCCAGCTATCATTCAGAGGTACAAGGAGCAGAACTATGCAGAGTTCACTCCTGCATCACTGTTTTCCTTTTGCTCTCTCAGGCCAAATCCAAAGGTTTCAACTCAAAGTATGATATGGGAGTCAAGTATGCTGAGAAGCAGCAACGACACTTTGCTCCTGAGAAGCTTATGGAGGGGAGGAACATCATAGGCCTGCAGGTTAGAAATGCTCTATATTAACTTTATTATTTTAGGTTTAAATTAGAATTTTAGACATAATGCAATGTTTAATATTCAAGAAAATCTCAGATTTTAACCTGCAAGATAGTAACAAAATGTAAAAAAAAAAAAAATAAAAAAAAATATATATATATATATATACATAAACGGTAGGTCTTTTGTCTTCTTTGCTGTGATTAACTTGCAAAAATACAACAACAACAACAACAATTGTATACCATCAACTTTCTAATGTTTATTTCATTTCATTTTTCTAGATGGGCACCAACAAGCTTGCCAGCCAAAAAGGTATGACCTCCTATGGGACGCGACGCCATCTGTACGATGCCAAGATAGGTATGGACAACCCAGCAGACCAGTCCACCATCAGCCTACAGATGGGCACCAACAAGGGAGCCAGCCAGGTGAAGAGAAACTTCTTGTTTTGGTCCTCGTTTGTTTTAGCATTCGATTAAAAAATAGAACTGGGCCAGTAGATGGAACACAAACTTTTCAAGGATTCAGTACTGTTTTTTTTTTTTAAAGGAAGATGACAGAATCCATTTTTTTGTTGCTATTTTTCATCACTACAAAATGAGATTACTGTACAAAGAAATACCACAAAGAAAACATCACAAGGGCATTCTTCATTGTATGTTGTGTTATTTGCAAGACTTCAGGAGCCAGTTCAGCTTCCATTCTCTTTTGCCATGAATTTACACTAAAATAAAAATAAAATAATAATAATAAATTTAGGCTCCCAGGAGGATTGGTCTGATTTGAACATAATTCCATCCACATGCAGACCAGTGATGATAAATGATTTGATTTGCCAGGAGCTGACATGTCTAGAATAAACACAAAAGTGGTGTCACAAGTGGAGTGATTATTATAATGCGATTGCCAGAGCATCTGTGTCAAATAAGCACGAGATCCTGAACTGTTTCAACAAACATTTTGTTGCTTCTAGTTCATTATTTGACACAGTTACAAATGGAAAATCAGCCACTTCATCTAATAACCAAACTTCTACAAATCAAATCCCTCCTACAAGTCAATCCTCAGTTAATCACACCTTCTCTTTTTCTCCGTTCTCAGTCAGTGAGGTAAATAAACTGTTAAAGATCTTGATCCTAAAAAATCTGCAGGTCCAGATGAACTTCCACCTTATTTCTTAAGGCTGGCTGCTCATATCATCACAGTCCCTGTGACCCACATCTTTAATCTGTCCATAAGCCAAAACACCATTCCGGATGCTTGGAAAACAGCCTTTGTTCTTCCTTTGCTGAAGGGAGGTGACCCCACCTCACTGAACAATTATCGACCGATCTCTAAACTCTGCATCTTAGCCAAGGTTCTAGAAAAACTGATAAACTCTCAGATCAAAAATTATCTGGACTCATTTAACATCTTACCTCTCCATCAATCTGGTTTCAGGAAAAAACACAGCACAACGACTGCTTCTCTGAAGGTTCTTAATGACGTTGTTGAAGCATTGGATGCTAAGGATTATTGTGCTGCACTTTTCTTAGACCTGTCTAAAGCTTTTGACACTGTGGATCATAACATCTTGTGTCATAAGCTCTCAGAAATCGGTTTCTCTGATCACACCATTGGTTGGTTTTCTAATTATCTTTCAGATCGGAGGCAATGTGTTCAACATAACGGTACTTCTTCCAATTATTTAACAGTTAAAAATGGTGTACCACAAGGCTCAGTCTTAGGACCAACCCTCTTTACAGTCTACATAGGTAATGTAGGTCAGAGCATCCCTGATGCATCCTTACATTTCTGTGCTGATGACACAGTTGTTTACTGTCGAGCTAAAACAGTAGCTAAGGCTTTCCAGCTTTTGCAATCTGCTTTTGACATCATCCAGTCTGATTTGTTCCGTCTCAAACTTGTCCTAAATGCTGATAAAACAAAAGGGATGTTTTTTTCAAGTAGGAAGTCGGTCCCAGCAGATCTTCCTCTGATTTTATCCTCAAATGGTGTCCCTATTGAGTTTGTCGATTCCTATAAATACTTGGGTATCCTGGTCGATTCACATCTCTCTTTTAAACTCCATGTGGAAAACCTAGTAAAGAAACTGAAAGTCAAACTGGGTTTCTTTTTCAGAAATAGATCATGTCTGATATTGAATGCTAGGAAACGCCTTGTATCTGTGACTTTCCTTCCCTCCATTGATTATGGTGACATCATCTACATGAATGCTCCTACCAATGTGTATGTGAAGCACTCACACAAGTTGTGAATGTTCCACTCACCAACAATAGACTATGCCAAGGGAGAATTGTGGTATTGTTTGCCAAGCAAAACAGAACCTCATGACATCTGCCCCTGCCATTCAGACACAGGTACTGGACTCTTTACAACACCCCATGTTACGGTACTCTTCAACATGTTTCAATTGGTTTACCACACTAAATGTACTTTATGCTGCTGTGAACAGGCATGAACTGAGGATGAGTGGGGGCATACCAATGTCAGAGATGAATCTCAGTTCATGACTTTAGATGACATAGCAGCGTTGAGGGAAGAGAACCAATTCTACCAATTTCGTGGATAGACTCATTGAGATACTCCTGGCACTGTGGTGTGGGAAGATGTAGGGTCTGACTTCAGATCCATCTCTGGTAATGATTAAGGAGATCATAATGGCACAGCTCTACATCAGTGCCATTTTGCTTCTGTATGTCTTAACTGTCCCGAGACAGCACCCTGGTACAGTCTTTCAACAAGACAACCTGTCCAAACACATCAATTGTATCTATGGACTGCTGTGTCATGTTGTCTCCTTGTAGCCAGCCAGGCCCCTAGTATTTCTCCAGTCTAATACTGTATTTGGTATCAGCTCGGTTGTCAATTTGAACTCTGAGCCAATCCACAAGATCTTGAGGGTCAGTTACAAAAGCTGTGGACCAAATTTCTCCAGGAAATTACACATGTCTGACACAGTTCAGTACCAAATCACTGGCTTACCCTACTGACATGGTACCAGCAGTACGCCCATACTAACAATGTTTAATCTGATTATTATTATTTTTTATTTTTTTTGCAATACAGTACAGTAACACATGGCCTGTCAACCCATGCAGTTTGTTTAATTCCAGCCATTTGGACTGGGTGCTTCACTTATTTTCAGTGAGTGTATATCAATGAGCTTGTCCACATGCTGAACCACCAAGTCTGTCATACAGACTGAAGCACCCTCATGTGGTGGCTTTTTTAATTGCATTTTCACAACAAATCTGATTATGTTAAAATTAAAAACAAAAACTTGTGAAATACTTTAACATAAATATTTTTTCAATTGTCTTTTAGGCTGGCATGGTGGCCCCTGGAACCAGGAGACACATCTTTGACAAGAACCTGCAGCTGGAGAAATGTGACACCTCCACTATTTCTCTTCAGATGGGCACCAACAAAGTGGCCTCCCAGCAGGGGATGACCACCTACGGTCTGCCCCGCCAGGTTTATGACAACAAGTACTGCACCAACCCTATTGAGACCTACTATAACAATGGGAGCGAGGTCGAGTTTGATGGTTACAACCAGAACTCTGATTAAAAGAAGCCACGGACAATCTCTCCTTCTGTCCCCCTCCTCTGCTTTAAAATTAGACAACCAACCACAGCTGTCTTTGTGATTAGCAAACTTTCCAGACTGTTATTTAACTCTGAAATACGTCATTTTTGTCTTCATTCCTCATCTTTTTCTAATGCTGTTTAAACTTTTAGGAATTTGTTTGACTTTCCATGAGCACAAGAAGAAAAGAAAAGTATTTACACTGACCTGTCGAAACATTTTATGCTGTGTCCAACTTCTGGTTAATGTTACTGCAGTTAGAAAATACACACACAACACTCAGAAGCTGGAATGTTTAACTTTATATATATGTACAGGTAGTCCCCGACTTACGGGCGCTCTTACTTACGAGGTTCCGGACTTACGAGCTGGCGAACGAGCAGTAAAGTTGTAAAGAACATACAAAAAATACAGCACTTTTATGTGTTTTTAGATGAAAGTGTGTTAGCTAACCGTTTGGAAACAAGTTTCTGAGCATGTTCGTGAACTAGTATGAACATTTGTGATGAAAAACGAGTGTTCGTAGTAGCGCTAGCATAAATTTTCCGACTTACGACCGAAAATCCGGACTTACGAGAACACGTGTTTCGTGTTCCGACGTATGAGATTTTCATCTTACGACATACTCGTAGTAACGGAACTCGCTCGTAAGTCATTCATTCAACCTTTATTTATACAGGCTAGCCTCGTTGAGCCACGGGGACTCATTTACAAGAGGGACCTGTCTCACTCACACCCAGGGTCAATTTAGAGTTACCAATCAGCCTAACATGCATGTTTTTGGACTGTGGGAGGAAACCGGAGCACCCGGAGAAAACCCACGCATGCACGGAGAGAACATGCAAACTCCACCCAGAAAGGCCCCCGGACCGGGATTTGAACCGGGGACCTGCTCGCTGAGAGGCAGCAGCTCTACCAGTTGTGCCACCGTGCTGCCATGCCAAGTCGGGGACCACCTGTAGTTTATTTTTAATAGCTTTCTATGCTTAAAATCTTTTGTACTTTTTTTAATTTATCATCCTTACTTTTAAAATTCAGTTAGAACACTGAAGTAGAATCTGAAAGAGGAATGCGTTATTGAGCTTTTGAACTTTTGAAAAAGAGTCCACGTTCACATTAGAGTTCCGTGGGCTCAAGAGTTCCAACTTTTTGGGAGAAGTTCCAGGTGCTGATCAGTGTGCAGAGCACACACGTGCTTTTAGGTTTTTCTGAAAGTTGAAGTTGGCATCTGTGAATTGTTATATCATAGCTGTTGTAGAAAGATTTTTGAATGGGCTCACTTAAAAGAAATCGTTTAGCTTAGACATGATTTATAAGCTAAGGGCTAATCCGAGAGTAGCTAGGACAAAGAAGTTTGCTACCACAGCTTAAATTTCTCTACATTTTCAGTAGTTCAATCTATTTTTGTTGTTTATTTTATAAAACTAGACATCTCTGTCAACTTTGTGTTCCAGTTAAACAAAAGTGGGGACAGTTTAAAGTTACCAATCAGACTAACATGTATGTTTTTGGTCTGTGGGAAGAAGTACCCAGAGAAAACCCACACATGCACAGAGAGAACGTGCAAAGGTCTGGGGCCGAGATTTGACCCGTGACCTTCTCGCTGAGAGGCAACAGCTCTACGAACTGAGCCACCGTACCACCCATTATAAGAACCACTGTGACATTTTGAATATTGGAGCCGTTTTAAGATGGCAACATCTGCTTTGGAAGTGGCACTGCTTGGACTAGCTAGCCAATGCTAGTTCATCAATTTGTTGCCTCAAAACTTTTAATTTTTAAAATATACCTTTTAATGCTAATACCGTCCGGTACTACTATTTGAACCTTTCCAGCCATCATCAGTTTCATAATATGTTTTATTATTATTATTATTAGTGTCAAAAATATGATATAGCCTACTTGTTGGAATTGCCCCTAGGCTGCACTGTGAGTGCTACAGCTAGCTGCTGCTGCCAACTTCATTTGTGCATGTAAATAATGTGCACATAATGCAAAATTGACAGCAGTGTTAAAGTTTATGAAGTAGCATTAGCTTGAAGGGCTATTTTGAAAACTGATTTTAAGACGACAGCAGTGCACTTTGGTCTGGGCTACTTGGAACTAGCCTTTAGCTTGTTGCTGTGTACATCTTAAACTCTGTTTTGTTCCAACTGAGGTTGTTCAAGGAGCTGTCAACAACAAGCAGGATATTAATGCATCTCTTTTTCACAGAAACATGCCAAAATGGCTGAACTATAATTTTAATTAGAGGTGCACCGATTGCAGTTTTTTGGCCGATCACCGATTTCTAAAAAGCCTGACCAGCCGATTCTGATTTAGTTTAAGAAGCGACACCGTCTGGTGTTATAAGGTCACAATGCACCTTCAATTTACCAATATTTTATTTATTGAAAAACATACCCGTGAACAATATCCTAGAAACAATACAGTTTTATTTTAACTGGCCATGAGGTAGTGCTCTGAATTATAAATGAAGTTCAGACAATTCTGTTGTTAAAACTACAAACAAATCGATAAAATCGGTTTCTCATGCGAGTATCGGCCGATCTCCGATTTCCCAAAATTAAGGAAATCGGGGCAGATTTATCGGTGCACCCCTAATTTTAATGTAACCAGAAAAATAAATGCCAGTTTGAGGGTAATTCATGTGGGATGGACAATTTGGTTCTGAGACAGTTTATCAGAGGTTTCTGTGATGTGCAGCTCACTGCTTTCATAGAGGAGCACATATATGTGTAGTGGTATTTAATATTCAGTAGTTTCTTACACGTTTGAGTCCAGTCTGTCTTTTTGTGAACTTGCAGGGCCCGTTTCTTTCTGCCTAACACCTGAGTGGACTTTGGTTTGATAGCGCTGCTTTATTTGCACTTTACCTTGTGTGCAAAATATGTAACCGAGTACATTCACTCGGATACTTTTACTCAAATACTGATACAAATTTGAGGTACTTAGAATGGATTACTTCCTACCTCCCATACAAGAAATTTAGTGTTTTTTTTGCAGTCGTTTGTCATAAAGGAAGTTTTACATCCACCGACGGCGCTCTTACAAAAGGTTTTTAATGAAGTATTTGTACATTGTGGAAGTGTTACCAAATGTCTGAGCACACTTGTCCTTTTCTATATTTACTAGTTAATCAGGCAAACTAAGCCAAGAATGGTTTGCATCCCACTGAACAGCTGACTGTACCACTTGCACGACTCGTTACGCACACACCTATGAACAGAGGTAGTTCAGCAAAAGGCTATTTTCATGCTCTGAATGCAGTTTTTATATAAAGCAGTCATATTGTGTTTAAATGCGCCATCAGCTGTTGCTTGTATGACACCAAGTTAATCAGTTTTGCAGATTCACCAAACATTTACTTTCTGCTCATCGGTCTGGAATTAAAATTGTATTAACTTTATCATTGCAATAATTTATTGCGATGTTGACTAAATTTCTAACTCGAATCATTTCTGTTTGAACATTTTTGCTAGCCTCTCTCTCCTCCCCATGCGTTTCACTGAACGTGACTTTTTGTGCAATAAAACACTTCAAATTGGCGACTGTGACTTCTTTATGTCATTAATTATTCAACATGTGTATGAAAAGAGGAAAGTTCAACAAACTAAGAAAAAAGACGGTTGTGGTTTGAGCAGTACACGATAATTTAACAAAAACTTAAACATTTTTAGCGCATCTTTTACATGATACAGTAAAAACCTTTTATTCTCTCTCTATGAATCCAAAAGTATCAGAGGACAATGATTAGGTTTAGGACACGGCTGGAACATTCTAAAGTCTTGGATGACAATTTGGTCCATGACAACACAAAAAATGACAACACTCCGACCCAGCCAGAGGAACGTGTGAGTAAAGAACGTGACACTTGAGAGGAAAAGAGAACTGTTGGGATACGAAGTGGTGACAACAACTGCTCGACTTGGACCACATTCAGGTGACGGAGGAGGTTCGTTGGGAAGAGTTTACTACTGGTTAGCTGCTTCGCAGGCGTCGATCCAGTCGCTGTAAACGTCAACAGGTTCAGAAAGATCTGGGAGGAAAGAAGTTGAGGAAAGTGGCGCCTTCATTGGGTTTTCTTTAGGAATAAAGTGTTGCATCAGCGCTTGCTTCCTGAACTTGAAGCACAAAGTGTCATGATAAACACGCAGTTTCTAAACTTTCAAGTGGTGGTGTGGTAAATAACTTTTATAGTAGGGCTGAACAATTTTGGAAAATAATCTAATTGCAATTTTTTTTCTATACATTGCGATTGAAAACGCAATTATTTTTTTAATATCTTAAGTATTTTTCATAAATCAATCTGTTATATAATAAACAATGTCAGATTTATTTAAAGCAGAGATTACAATAAAGCAAACAAATCTATGCCTTTTCTTTTCACCATTTCTATTTTTTCTTCTTTCATTAACATAATAGTAAACATGTTAAGTGAACTTCCTAACTACTGTCTGAACTTCACATGACAGTTAATAAATAAATATAAAAAATTACCGATATAAAAAAAATTACTGTTTGAAGTTCAAACGGTTCGGTCAGTGATCCCTGTCGGCTGATACTTTGCTTACTTGAAGCTGAAGCACTGGTTGTTGTTGTCATTCTAGCCATGCAACCACCGTAAATGTCTTTGTGGTGTTATTTTTTTATTTTTTTGTTGATAAAAATTTGTGTCATGTGACCAGTCAAATTGCAGCCTTCTCGATTAGAAAATCTCATTTTATCATATTGCGATATTATTGCAAATGCAATTAATTGTTCAGCCCTATTTTATAGTTGTAGCTAAATAACATTGTAGGTATCAAACTGTAAAAAAACATATCTTGAGTAAGATTTAATTTGCGCTAAACACAACCTAAGACATGGGTCGGCCACCCCATGGCTCTGGGGCCACGTGCAGCTCTTTAGTCCCTGATCTGCAGCTCTATGAAGCTTTAACCAAAACTTACAGTACATTTTTATTGTTCTGGTTTTTACACTCATAACACAAAAGGCTAGTTTTTTTTTTTCCTGCAAATGTTTGAACAACACTATTTTTTGCTTCATCACTTCAAAGTGGGAGACTTAATTTCTCCTCACATCAAAGGCCACATGGGCCAACAGAGCTCAGTGTTCTGAGTTTCATCTAAAGGTAGAAACTTTACTTCTTTACATCATAGACTTGTTTTTTGTCACGAAATGTAAAAATACCAATAAATGATTAAATTAATTATTGATCATTAGTTAGAGTGCACACGAGGACTTTAACAACAATTTAACTAGATTAACACTTAAAAACAGTTGTTTGTTTACTCAAAGTTACAGTAAAGGTGTGTCTCAGTCTAACGTTTGCTCAATAAATGCACTTTAATGTAATAAATGCACTTTAATGTAATAAATGCACTTTAATGTAAAAAATGCACTTTAATGGTCAAATCAGCTGCATTTCAAAAGCCGATACGCAGAAGTAGATGCGTCCACGTGACGAGTCGCTGTGCAAATTTAACAAGATAAATACCTAAAAACTATTATTTGTTTGCTTAAAATTATAGCAAATGTGTGTCTCAGTCTAACGTTTACTTAATAAATGCACTTTAATGGTCAAATTAGCTGCATTTCGCTGGGGTGGTGCAGCTGGATTGACTTGCTCCAAGCAGCAAGCAGAACAAAGGTGGGGGAATATAGCAAGCCGATTGAGTCATTAAAAGCTGGTGAAGATTCTCAGTCATCCAGGTCATGAAAAAAAAAATTTTAAAGTTCAAGAAAAACACAATAAAGTATAAAGTATAATAAATAAAGTCCAGTTGTTTTTGTCTTGAACTTTTTTGAATTTGTCATCATAGCCATGTTTACCTATTCCATGATGCAATGGCATGCCTTACTCTACTACTACTCTGCTGCTTTCTAGTGGCTGAAAGTGGTACAGCAAAAAAAAATGTTTAAGTCAGAATGAATGAAAAAAGTAATATCTCAGCCAAAAAATGGTTTATGGGAAAAAAATAATATTCCATAAATAGGTTGCTTTGGCCTATAAGTCGCAGGGCATGTAAATTATGCAAATAAACTGACTTATGGGCTGAAATATACGGTAACTCAAAGTGGCCCAGGGCCAGCAGTTGATCATCACAGTTGTAGCAGGTTTCGTGGCTCCGGACTCTTTTTATTGAATGAGTGAAGGAGCAGAAATGGCTCTGTGATCAAAAAGGTTGCAGACCCCTGAGCTAAGATGAACAAGTTGAATTTTACCACTGGTGATTGGTTTTAAACTAAAACTAAGACAAATACTGATGTGGAAAATATACTCCAAAACCTTGTAGAACTTGTAGATAATGAGCAAAAACATGTAAGACTTTTCTTTTAAATTACTTAAGTAGTGAGTTCTGTGTGAACTTTGGTCCACGCCACTCCAACAGCTCAGTGTGGTTTGGTGAACAGTTGGTTGTGTGCATCCCTCTCCAGGTCTCTTGTAAATGAGTCCTCGTGGCTCAGTGGGACTAACCTGTTTAAATAAAGGTTGAATGAATGGTCCCACCACTGGTTTTTAATTGGGTTGAGGCCTGAACTTTGACTGGGCTCGGACCAAGCTTGATGACCAAACAGCTCTACTTTAAGTGTATCTGATCAAAGGACATCATTCAAGTCTTGTGGGGTTTTTTTTAGATGCAACTTTGAAAATGAAGTCATGAATACAAAAAAAGGTTAAATCATGTCTTTTAGGGAGAACATTTTACAGAGGAAAGGCTTTTGAACTGTTCTGTTATGAACTTTAACGGTTGACCTGCTGAGCCCCTAGAGTCCAGGAGCTCATGGGATTTTTGCACATTTTCTACGTATAATATGTACACTTAAAAAAGTAAAAGTACAATAACAGTTGATCTTTTCTTGGTCCAAAAGGATACATGTTATAGGAGTCTGGAACTCTTCCAAACAGACATTGCATGATATGATCCCTGTGTTGCGTGATCGTTCCCTGGAAAACAGCCACTTTCATCACGCAGCCCCACAGATCTGTGATTTTCAAATAGCAACACAAATCACAGCAGGTTACTCACATTTTGACATCGCAAGATTTCTCGTGGTTACAGAATGGACAGGTGAACTGGGTGTCCAGGTTGCCCGTCATTTTCTTCTTAGGCGGTGGCTTTCTCTTTGACTTCCTGCGCCCCATTTTATCTCTGTAGAAAAGGAAATAGAAAAGAAACAAAACAATTTTTTATTTTTTTTTACATCTACTGTAATTAGGTTTGAATATATTTTACATTCCTTTTGAATACTGTGTATTTATTTCTGGATTTAAGTGGCATTTTTTGCATAAATAAATCAACTGTAGCACTTTAAAAATGTTCATGCTACTGTTAGGCGTATTGGTTTTGTATTATTTGTGCTAGTGTATTCTTGGTTTTAGTGCAGTCTGCAGTTTCTGTAGAGCACAGAACTTAGAAAAATGTTCAACAGGCAAAGCATTCTGATCCCTCCCCCTCAGAGCCATATATGGCTCTGCTCCCCCTTGCTCTGCTGAAATTCAAATTCAAGCTCTGTTTTTATTGGCTGATTCAAATTCAAGCTCTGTTTTTATTGGCTGATTCAAATTCAAGCTCTGTTTTTATTGGCTGGTTACAAACTCTGTTTTTATTGGCTGGTTAACGGCGGGTCACTGTGGCTTTTTAGAAATGCTTTTAGTAACACCTGGAGAAGCAAGGGGACTATAGTTTTTTCAAAGATTACTTTGTCTAACATCAGTCTGTCAGGAGATAGTGACAGAGTGAAGAAATATGTTAAAAATATATTTTTAGAAAACTTACAGACTGCACTACAGAAACTGCACCTTTACTATCTTAGATCTTATTACTGTTTTTATTTACAATTTATACTTTTGTTGGATGTAACTGGGACCCTGTGTACACAATTTTATTTGCACCACATGTGATGCAAAAGACAATTTAAAAAAAACTAGACCTGAAAAAGGCAATAGGGGAAAAAACTTTAACTTATAAAGTTAAATGAAAGGACATGGATGTGATCGTTATATACTTCTGTTACTGTCCATCCTCTCTGGAAGTAAACATGTTGCAACAGTGTGTGAATAATAATGGACGCAGCAGACAGGTGACCGGCGTGTATTTCTCAGACATATTTTACGTTTTTCTTGTTACATTGATAACAAGGCTGTAATCAATAAAAACTAAACTTCTCAATCTGTTTTTGTAAATCCTGCCTTGCACTTATTTGAATCCCCCCAGCTCAGCAGAAAGGCTGAAGAAGCGACGAGTAAGGCTAACAGATGTTAGCATGTGTCACAGACTGGCCCTATGTAACAGACTCAAATGTCTGCTTTTCCCAATCCTGCAGCACAAATAAGTTTAAGCATAAATGGCGCTTTAGTTTGCCTCCACGTTTTAAGTTTCCTCTATCTGACTAAAGTGATCGTTGACTTACAGGAATGATGCTTAGCAGCGAAGGATGCTCGTTCCAGCTCGACCCGGAAGCAGCGTCACAGAGAACGTCTCTGATTGGTTGGTGCAGATCTGAGCGGGCCCTGGTTGGTTCGAAACAGACCAATTGCGGACGTCGTTCTTTAAGCCCCGCCTCCAAATAAAGACACTCCACATGTTTTTTTTATTATGTCTTATTTTTTATTTTATTGAACTATACCAACATCACAAAAAAGGTACCCTAAAATAAACAATGTGTTCACACTACATTTTTACAAGGTTACATCAAGACAACAAATCAAACCAAATAACAAGAATACAAAAAGTAAATAAAAAAATTTGAAAAATAAAAAAATATAAGTAAATAAACTGTTCAAGCGAAAACCTAACATGAATCAAAATAAAAAATAAAACAAAAAACCTACTTAAAGGGGCATATTGTATTTATAACATAAAGAACCAGGGCCTCTCCACCATGGGGAGCAGGGCCTTCACCTGCTCTGCCCCTCACCTCTGGAACGCTCTACCACCAGACCTTCGAAACACCACCTCCCTTTCTCTGTTCAAGACAGCCCTGAAAACCCATCTCTTTAGACTATCATTAACTTTACTAAATTTTTATTATTTTGTATTTTATATTCTTTATGTATTTTGTATTTCAATTTGTTACTGCTGATGTTTGAACTGTTTATGTTTATTATGTTTATTAAATTTGTTCATTTTTTTTTACAAAAGAAGCAATACAAGACAATCTCATAATGATAGTGTACAAAAATGTAAAAAAATGAAAGGTAGCAGAAAGAAGAATAAATCTTATTATATCTGCTCCTTATCTCCAACAATCAGATTAAACAACAGTAGTCAAATCATGTAAACAATAATAATCTAAAAGAAACTGTCCAGATGAACTGATTGAGAATGAGCGGAATCTTCAACCAACTTTTTCCCAACAATCAGGTTAAACAATAATATTCTTCAGCCAACAGTACAAAATGACTAACTCTTTCTAATTTTCTAACTAATACTAATACAGTACAAAATGACTAACACTTTCTAATTTTCTAACTAATACAATACACATTACGTTATTTCACATATATTTTTTTAACACATTTGTTTTGATCATTTTTTTAAATGTAAACATTGACTTGGCATTTTTAACTACATTCTCCAAGCCATTCCATAATCTAATTCCCTGGATTGAGGTAGAACGTCCCTTCAAACTGGTTCTGAATTGTGGTTTTACAAACAACTCTGTCCCCTTAAGATTATAACAACTTTGTCTTTTAACAAAGTGCATTTGGATATTTAAAGGTAATGCATTATTTTGAGTGTTAAGTGTTTGTTAAGTGTCCTTGGGTGTCCTGAAAGGCACTTTTAAATAAAAGTATTATTATCATAACAAACAAATAAAGTAATACTTGTGCTTATTTCATCCCACCTTCTCAATTACCATTATATTTAATGTTATGTCACCGAAACAACTTAAAGTTGGTGTTTATGTTTGTTTCTATTGTACACCACTTTGGTTGGCCTTGTTGCTGTTTTATGGTATTTTGGCACGTGGTACATGAATAATGTAAATAATGTAGCTGTAAAACAGCATGAAACGCTGTGAGCGTGAAACCAATCAAAACTTGTTTAACAAAAAAAAGTCAAAATAACAGAGAATGTGATTGGTCGATGACCAGACAAGGGGCGGGGCTTGTGGATTTAGCGGAAACTGTTCGACATCAATGTTGTAACGCTGAGTGAGAAGAAGTTGCGGTTGTTTTTCCGTGAAACGTGCAGAAACAAGGTGAATACTCCGACTCCGGGCCTGAGTTAAAGATTATTATTATTATGAATTAATATTATTATCCAGGTGAAGCTGGAAGTGAAGCCAGAGCAGTTATTAGCTTGTGTAAGTATTTGCTGTGCGGCTAAAGCTGGTTAGCTCACCAGTTATAATAGTACTGTATCTGTTACAGCTTGTGTGTTTTAACCCTCGTTTCTTCAGTTTGCAGGACAGTCTGTGGGATAGTTGTAAGTTTTAGGATTCTGAATGTATAGCAAAGTGTTGTTGTTGCTTTGCCTCTCTCCTCTTATCTTGTTCTGTGAGTTTATCAGCTCAGACCAGCCTCAACTGCCAAACATGATCTGTTTGAGTTTATGTTGATCTTCATTTCTGTCATCAGAGTTATATTATCATGCTTTATTATTTCTATGTCACATCCTAAGGCTCAAAGAAGCACTGCTATTTATTTATTTATTTTGAAAGATTATGTTCAGGTTGTAAACTATGAAGCAAATGTCTTGTTTATATTTTTTTGTACAAACAAAATTTACGATTACGTGAACTTCCCGAGGCGGTTCAGTGAGAAGATCACCGGATCTACGTTGTCCTAGGTGTGAGTGTTCGTGTGGATGGTTGTTTGTCTCTACGTGTCCCTGTGATGGACCAGAGACGTGTCCAGGGTGTCCCCCGCCTCTCACACAGTGACTGCTGGACATGGACACCAGTGGCACGAAAAGGAAGAAGCAGATGGATGATAATGGATGGATGCTCGCAGTAACAGTTTGGGACAAGAACGTTGCAGGTTCATCTCCCCGCACATGCCGTGGTGTCCCTGAGCAAGACACCTAATCCCTAACTGCTCCCCGGGTGCCTGCATAGCCGCCCACTGCTCCACCTGGGTGCATCTCACAAGTGATGGGTTAAATGCAGATAATCAATGTCATCATTTATAGAAACATACAACGATGACAGCACATAACACTGTACTTTTCTTTTTTTTACTGTGACTTTATTCATTTAACTATTTGCACGTTCAATTGTGGTAGAGCTGTATCTTACAAATTGTTTCATTTTAGTTCAAATGGATGATTCAGCCAGTAGGCCACTTTAAAAACACCAGCCGGCTGTGCCTGTACATACTTGATCAATTACCAAGTGGGAAACAAGCTGCAGCACCAGTTGAGCAACAAATTAAAGTAACACGAACATGAACATACTCCATGTCTGCTTGTCCCCCCCCCC
>JBBPBX010013261.1:0-15446 GCA_038048925.1 Garcialebias charrua | reverse complement strand
TATATATATATATATATATATACATATATACAGTATATATATGAATGAGATGACTTATGACTTGGAGCTATATAAATAAACTAATTGGAAAAAAGTGTTGAGAATAGTTGGGGTGTTTTAGTCAAACGCTTTTAACAATATGTGAGATGTTAGCTCTCAAATAGGTGTTAATCTCTGCTACTACAAGACCAAGTATTTCTCAACGTCTGTAGAAAAAAAATCCAACTGACTACCATTTGAAATCAACTTATTTTAAGATGGCCAACACAGTCAGTTGAACTTAGCAAATACAAAAAATGACTGTACTTCAGTTAATGTTACAATTACCTGTATTGCAAATCAGAGAATCAGAGAGATTTATTTGTCATACACATCACACCTGGTACATGAAGTGGGACAAAACTATATAGGGTCCCAGTTACATACCACAAAAACAAAAATTGTAAAAAAAACAAAACGCAAAAGCGATTACAAAAAAAAAATCCTACATTATTGAGCTAATTCAGTATTAGGTGTGGTAGTAGCTAAGTCATTTTGATCGCATGCTTCTGCCAACATGTCGTGTTAAATATTTATGTACAAGTCAAGTCTGTTTTCTGTTAGCAAAATACTTTGTAATTTATGAACAATTGGGTGGAATTTAAAGAAACTCTCAGAAATTCAAATTTGATATACATTTAAAACCTATTATTCTTTAGTCAAGCCAATTTAAAATGGACATCACAGCTCAGACTTAACACTAAAATGACTATAATTTGACCCATTTAAAATGTATTGAGCAAATAACAATAAATGATGTAAATTAAATAAATAAAAAATTACATTAATAATATAAATAAAACAAATAATAATAATAATAAACAAATAAATAAAAACAAATAAACATCTGAGACAAATGTCATGCAATTCTTTCAATAAAGCATTCACTTGAACTCTTTGAGTTGTTTGAAATAATGGGAACTGATCCAGCTTTGAGAAACTGTGAAACTCCTTTATGAGCATTTTTCTGATTCTCCAAAGAAATGTCTTATAAGTTTAAGAAACTCATGACTTCTTTAAATAAGACTTAACAGGTAGAACAAATGTGTCTAGTTTGTCGGAATGTAAAATAAAAGACTCTAAAATGTAGCCATTTGGGATTTATGAAGTATTCATTGGACTCTTTTAAGCTTTCTACATTTTTTATACTGTAACCTGTTTTCCAGTTTGTTCTGCTGCAACGTTCTTCATTTCAACCGTACACACATGCAAGATGACGCATGCACAATAAACTGATCAAATTATTTTCATATTGTCTCATTTTACAATTTTTAAATATACATTTATTTTTGTGTACATGCATTAGATTTCTTCATTATGTAAATGTAGATGTATTAAGCCCATATACACACGTGCTGGCTAACTGGCAGACCATCATGATACAAGCTCCCCTTTGTCAGCAATCAATAGACTAAATTAAACAGCAATCCAGGGGATTAGAAGCTAAATGCATGGAAGAGATGAGAGGCAAGGAGGGAACACAGACAAGCAGTTTCCACACTACTGTATTCACTGTTCACACGTTCTAAAACACATTCATCCTACCTCAACCTCACTACCGTCTTCATTTTAGCTGCAGCGTGCACACTCAACAGATGAAATGACATGCAAACTGTCCACACAGACTCAAACAGTCCTGTGCATTTTTACTTTTCACCCAAACTTGTACACACTGGCACATCCACATTAATGGCCTACTTTCAAACTGCAGAATAAAGGACTTTAGCGACTTGGAGTCTCTTTGTAATTTTAGTCAGACAGCTGAGGGAGAGCAGACAATCATCATTCTTTGCATCGTCGCAGGAGTATTCACTCTGCTCGCTTTCTGTCTGACCCGTCCCCGTCTATTAGCCAGAGATAGAAAAAGGTCTTATTATCAGCCCCAAGTGATGTCAAACAAGGCTAGCCTAATTTTATTGTACACTTATCAGCTGCTTTAAGAAAGTAAGAACACATGGCCTTTTTTACTTGGATTTCTGTGTAATTATTAAAGCTGAGCTGAGATACTGAGTATATTTACACAGGGATTTGACAGGCACCTAAAGGAGCACGCTTGATCAATGAGTCAAATATTTTAGAAGATTAGAAAGATGGTATTTTATTAACTTTTCAAGAAGAAGAAGAAAAAAGACAGTGATGAAAATAGCAGGGCATTTATCAGAAGGGGAAGTAAAGAATGAAAATTGGAAATGATTTCTCATCAGGCATTATCTTCTAGGTTACCTGAGGCGTTACTGCTTGCTCTGCGTGTTTTGTTCCTGTTGGTTGAGTAATGCAAACATCAATTTCTACTTTTGCGGAACAAGTGCTTTGAAATCAAAGTGTTTACATTCAGTGAAGAAAGTGCATAATGTTTAAACACGTAACTGACTGAACTAGGTAGTTCAGTGGGATGCAGTCAGTTTAGCAGCTTCATTTGATCATAATCAGTTGGTTCTGTTTTATACCCAGAAGCCTCTACTGTGTACTCTCAAACCATTTACTGTATGATACAAAACCCGTTCTACTCTAGTGCTTATTTCATTTGAACAAAACTCCACTTTCAAAAGCATGATATGCCAGATGCAGAGATACAGAGCTATAGAAAGATAGAGAGTGATATCTATCTATCTACAGTATCTATCTATCATCTATCTACAGCAGGGGTCCCCAAACTTTTTCCTATGAGGGCCACATAAGTTTTCCCTTCTCTGGTGGGGGGCCAGAGTCAGTTTGTAACAGGAAAAAGTGTGAAGATTGCAGGAGTGCCTAAATGTAAAAATGTATATTTTTCCAGAAAGCATTATCAAATAACCCTCTCTGGGTTCTTCACAGAACAAAAGTCAAGAGATAAATAATAACACTATTAATAAAATAAATAATAACACTATTAATAAAATAAATAATAACCAAATAACCCTCTCTAACAAAAGTGCAAATGTATTCTGCTGAGCTAACAGTCCACTTTTTAGCTTTGAGAGTTTGTCTGCTCGCATTTGGCCTTGCAAGCTATCATACTTGTCTTTGTGACGGGATTCATAGTGTCGCCGCAGATTGTATTCTTTGAATACCGCCACCGCCTCTTGACAGATGACACAGACAGCCTTTTCTTTGCATTGAACAAAAAAATAATCCTTTGTCCACTGCAGCTTAAATGCCCTGCATTCTGAATCAAAATTTCTCTTACCTAATCTTTTTGCCATTATTCCGTTCTGTCTTTGACAGGGGCGGGTTTAGGATTTTTTTCTGGGGGTTGCCAGATAGGGGCACAGACCGCAGAAGGGTGGAACACAATAAATCAAATGTGGAACAATAGTTCAAAATAGTTCATAACTAAGGAACATTTTATTGCAAAAGTCCAACTTTATTATCAAATACAAATACACACATGAAAAAAAAAAATCTATATGCTCTATGGCATTGTTCTGGGGGCCGGACCAAATGTGGAGGCGGGCCGCATCCGGCCCGCGGGCCGTAGTTTGGGGACCACTGATCTACAGTATCTACAGTATCTACAGTATCTTATCTTATCTTATCCATCCATCCATCCATCTGTGTGTCCCTGACACACAACAGCACAGAAGAGGACACTGGCTACCACAGACTGGTAGAACAGCAGTAGTTTTCTGCAGATGCTGAAGGACCCAAGCCTCCTCAGGAAGTAGAGTCTGCTCTGAACCTTCCTGTAGACGAAGTCCGTGTTCACTATAATCGGCCACAGTATGTGAGGCTGCAGAACACAACCTCGGACACCATACTGAGCAGCATAGGGGCTACTCAGGGGAAGGTCTTCTCACCGTTTCCATTCACCCTCTACACCCTCTAAACCTTCAGGTACAACTCACAATCCTGCCATCTGCAGAAGTTCTCGGATGACTCTGCCATTGTGGGCTGCATCACTGGTGACCAGGAAGCTGCATACAGAGGTGTGGTGGACAGCTTTGTGGAGTGGTGTGGAAAGAACCACCTGCAACTCAACGTTTGAAAAACTGAAGAGCTGCAGGTGGACTACAGGAAGAAGCCCAGCCCCCCCACCCCAACCCTATCAACATCAAGGGTACTAGGGTGGACACTGTAGACTGCTACAAGTACCTGGGGGTTCACCTAGACCAGGGGTGTCAAACTCACTTACAAAAAGGGCCAAAATTAAAACCATTCAAACCAAGGGCCAATTTCAGAAACTAATTTAACTCAAGTTACAGTAGATACCCAACATCTTTTCTTGGTTGCATGTTCCTCAAAAAAGAGTTTGATTGGTTCATTTTATGTTCTCTGTTGCACTTTCGACATCATAATGAAAGATTACTGAACAAAATTCAGGTGAAAAAAGTATTTTATGTATAACATATCTTTTGGGGGCCAGATAAGATGTCATCGAGGGCCACATTTGGTCCCCGGGCCTTGAGTTTTACAAATGTGACCTATACAATAAACTGGACTGGACAGGCAACACCAAGGTGCATTTTTTGTCTGAGAAGACTCAGGTCCTTACGCCAAAAATACACTACATGCTCCGCTCCGCAGGTCGCAGCTGAGCGAGTCCAGTTTCCACTACCTCCGCTCAGCTCAGGTCCGCCTGCATGCGCCGCTCCTAGACGCATGCGCGGGATTTGCGGGATCGCGCGATAAATCAAGTGATAAATAAGTAAGTCAGAACAAAACAATTCATTCGGTGGAAGAAGGAGAACAACAGTAGAGACTGCTGCCTTGATCTTCTCTCGTAAATGAGCGACAGGACATGGTTTGAGCAACAGGAAGTGATGTATTACATTTCAGAATAAAATACTTTATTTATTTATTTATTTCTTGTATTGCGTTTGTAGGCGTAGTCATAAATGATAGTTTGACAGCATTTTTGTACAAATAAATCCGTATAGAGCTAGGATTAAGTCCGCCCGTGGTGATTTTATTTTGTAAATACGGAAGTTGTGCTCGTTCCTTTTCCTGTTGGTGCGACGTAATCTTCAAAAGTTGACTCCGCACAGCTCCGGCGTCCGGCAGAAATAGAAAAATTTCTAATTTTGACGGACTGCCGTCCGCTCTCCGCAGCTCGCTACCGCCGTGCGGAGCCAGTGTAAACTCTGTCATTGATTATAATGGGTGCGTATTTGCTGCGGAGGTCGGACCGGAGAGGGGCGGAGCCGGAACGCATGTAGTGTATTTTTGGCGTTAAACGTCTACAGGACGGACCATTCAGATGTTTTACCACTCGGTGGTCTCCAGCGGCTTCTTCTACGCTGTGGTGTGCTGGGGCAGCAGGGTGAAGAAAGTTGATCCCAACAGACTTGATAAACTCATCAAGAGAGCTGGCTCAGCTCTGGGAGAGGACCTGCAGTCTCTGACAGAGGTGTCAGAGCAGAGGATGCTGAGGAAACTGCTCCAGATCCTGAACAACATGTCACACCCCCTGCATGACACACTGGACTCTTACCGCAGCACCTTCAGTCTTAGACTGAAACCATCAAGGTGCTCCACAGAACATCACAGGAAGTCCTTCCTCTCTGTGGCTATCAAACCTTTCAGCTCCTCCCCCTTTCTGCACATAGAACAATAAAATGAATCCTGCACCACAATCAACAGTTTTATGTTTTCACATTAAAACATTTCACACATGTCTGCACCTGACCTGTTTAGAACTTAATTGCTGGTATTTTTATATTCTCTGTTTTTTCTAATTACATCTTATGATTCCTTGTGTTCCTTTGTACTGAAACTCTGGCGCAACAATTTCCTGCGGGATCAATAAAGTTATCATCTTCTTATTGTTGATAAAATTGAACAAACCCAATAACTACTTTAATCTTTGTTAGAAGTAAATTGCCAGACGTCTCTTGAGACAACACACAGAATCCCGAGTTACTTGGTACCTTGCACGGTATCCAGCCACATCCCTGCAATTACTCATATATTACATGTGCAGTAATGAAAATGAAAACAGCTTTGCAAAAATGTATTTTATATTGAAGATGATTTGAGGCTTGGCATTAAAAACATAAATTATTGAGAAACAACTGTTGGGCTTTTTTTCTGCTATTCATTTTTTTTGCACTTCTTAAAAAAATACTATTTGAATCATTCATATATAATCAACTACATTCACTACATTTGCTGGAAATTAACAGATGATATGTTGTTTAAAGCCGCTGCTTCTCCACATCGAGAGGAGCCAGTTGAGGTGGCTCGGGCATCTGGTTAGGATGCCTCCTGGACGCCTCCCTGGTGAGGTGTTCCGGGCACGTCCCACCGGGAGGAGACCCAGAGGAAGACCCAGGACGCGCTGGAGGGACTATGTTTCTCGGCTGGCCTGGGAACGCCTTGGGATTCCCCCGGAGGAACTGCTCCAAGTGGCTGGGGAGAGGGAAGTCTGGGCCTCCCTACTTAGGCTGCTACCCCCGCGACCCGACCCCGGATAAGCGGAAGAAGATGGATGGATGGATGGATGGATGTTGTTTAAAAATATATATTTAAAAATCAACCAAGAACATTTGAAAGTTTGAGTGCAACATTTCATGATGGTAATCGGAAAATGGTGTCATGTTGCATTAGTGGCAGTCTGCCACTCTTTACTTTCTCCTGGGCCACGCACGGTCTTTGACGAAGGGCGGGCAGCAGCCAACAACACCCTCAACTGCTCACACTCAAAGACGGTGATAAAAGATTAGCAGGAGTTCTCGGTGATGGATTCAGAACAGAATATGCTGTGACACAGTATACGGGGGTGCTGACACAGAAATCCCATTTCTCTATTAACGCAAACACACACGCATATATTCACAAAACCACACACTGAAAATGTAACTGGCAAATTGTTGTCTCATCTTTCTTGATCATCAAATGGAAAGGGAAGAAAAAGGGAATATTCTCTATGTGTTCTCTCCAAACATGCACGCACACCTGCAAAATTGAAGATATTTGAGACAGGCTTGTACCCAATCTCATACCATCATGTCCTAACAGCTTCTTCCTCATCTTCCTCGACCCCACAATAAAAAGCCTTTTTGATTTGTTTGGATTCCATCTGAGCCGGTTATATAAGACTCTCCTGGTATTTTCTTTTGAGCTGCTGTCATTTCAGTCTCACCTGCAGGCATTTTGTTAAACAAAGAAAAATGCTAACTGCTGAGGGAATACCTACATCAGACAGATTTTTTTTTTCTTTGTTACTTTGGGTAAGAAAAATAAATAGGCGGGGCACCGATAGGGATGTGGTGATATTTTTTATTCACTGTTTTATTTTACATTGGGGACAAGTGCAAAAACATCAATGATAAACTTTCTGCTCTAGGAAAGATAAATTAGGTTCACCCGCATCCATAGCTTTTGCAATAAACTTTTCAAATTTTATTTTAATGGATGAATGTATGCTATTTAGTATTTACTCAGTATTAACAAATAGAAGTTAAAAAAAAAATATATATATATATTAGAAAAAGCAAGCTTAATATTTACAAATATGCATTATTTGTGAGGATTGTGCCTTCTTGTTTGTTTTCCTGCCTGTCTCTTGTTAATCATCCCCAGTCTGTCTCACAGGTGTTTGTAATTTGTCTTGTCCTGTCTATGAGTATATAAGCCCTGTTATGTTTCTCAGTCAGTGTCGGTGCATCGTTGGGTCTCCCCTGTGTCTCTCCAGTCTTCACATGTAAGTGTTTTTGCTGCATCGCCAGCTGTTCATTTATATCATTAAATATTATGTTTTATATAACTCCATGGCCTCCTCGAGCTTCTGTCTGCACCACTGGGTTTACTCTCGCTCCCTGAGCAAATCCTGACATTATGCACCGACCATAAAAAAAAAAGCCCAGCAGACACAAGGTTGTTCCTACCTGTCCTCTTGAGTCCACACAGATGGAGGAGACCGTGTTCCGCTGTGGCGGGTTCCAGGTCCAACCCGTGTCGGCACAAGATCTCTGCCAGGACGTGGAGGTTTTGTCTTCTCCTCTCCTGGTCCTCGAGGAACAAAGGACCCAGCTCTGGGTGGACAGCTTGTCCCATGAATCCAGTCCCCTCTCCTCCTCGGCTCAGTTCAGCTACTCTGGGTGGACATCGGGAGAGGACGCAGAACCGGAGGACGAGCTCTGCTCCATGCCTGTCCCTCAGCCTAATCGTCGCCACCGGAGCGGCCGAAAACGAACCCGGAAGCAGTCCAATGTGCTGGTCCCGGCGCCTTCTGCGGTTCCGGCTCGGTTCGGCGGAACCGAACTTCCTAAGGTCAGTCCCAGCGTTTCCACGGGGGCGGGTCCTGTCGCCTCACCTTCCAGGGTTCCGGTGAGGGCAGGGTCCAGTACCTCACCGTCACTCCGGGCTGTTCCTGTTCAGTTCAGCGAGACTGAGTTTTCCGAACCAGGTTCTGATGTCTTCATGGGGGCGGGTTCCGTTGCCTCACCTTCCAGGTTTCTAGTGGGGGCGGACCTTGACCTCTCACCTACACACACAGATTCCTCGAGACTCAGCTCTGTCCCCTCTCACTCTCCCCCCCGTTCGTCCAGAGACAATGTGAAGGGGGGCCAACCTGTCAATCAGCCAAAACAACAAAATCACATCACTCCAGCAGAGGTCACCCCAGGAGTGTCTTCAGGGGTGATAGACACTGCCACAATAAATCACATAAATTACAACCTTGAAAAACTGTTTTCCTCAGCCAAAAATAATATGGAATGTTCAAAACTAAACCTCACTTTAGCCAAAAAACTGTTATTATCAGTACATGGTCTCACATCCATCCCCTCATACCACCGTATCCTGATGTAGATTCATTCCATCTTAGAAACAGCCCCAGCTTCCTGTTCAAAATCAGTTTCGGGTTTTTCCAATGTCTCCCCACCACCTGCAGTCTCACCTGCAGAGTCCTGTTCTGAGGGAGTCTTGGCTGATGCCCCTTCTGTACCCGTTATGAGGGAGTTCCTGTGTCTGGGAAGGGTTTCTGGTCTGGTCCTGTACCACACCGTCGCCGCGGCAGGGATCGATGTCAGAGAGGACCTACCGACTCCTCTTCTTTGACTGCAGAGGTCTCCTCCTCTTCGGTTGCAGATGACTCCTCTTCGTCTGCAGTCTCCTCGACTGCAGACTCGACGGTGGTCTCCTCGCCTGCAGACTCGACGGTGGTCTCCTCGCCGACTGCAGCGCCGACTGAAGCAGACGTCTCCTCGCCGACTACAACGCCGACTGAAGCAGACGTCTCCTCGCCGACTGAAGCGCCGACTGAAGCAGACGTCTCCTCGCCGACTGCAGCACCAACTGCAGCAGACGTCTCCTTGCCGACCGCAGCAGCCGTCTCCTCGCCGACCGCAGCAGACGTCTCCTCGCCGACCGCAGCAGACGTTTCCTCGCCGACCGCAGCAGACGTCTCCTCGCCGACCGTAGCAGACGTCACCTCGCCGACCGCAACAGACGTCACCTCGCCGACCGCAGCAGACGCCACCTCGCCGACCATAGCAGATGTCTCCTTATCTGCGGCGGACTCGTCGGCTGTCGACGCTTCACCCGACTCCTTGACTTTTGGTTCTTCAGCTCCTGGTTCCAGCTCTTCGGCTCATACCTCTACCGCCGAAGATCCCTTTTTTCCAACGTTTCATCCCGACGCTTCTACATCTCCAGAGGGTCACAGCGCCTCTACATCTCCAGAGGGTCTCAATGCCTCTACCAGGTCTCCAGAGGGTGTTGCCGGCGCCTCTACCAGGTCTCCAGAGGGTGCTGCCGACGCCTCGACGTCGACGGAGGGTCCCCGCGTTTCAGATGCCTCGACATCGACGAAGGGTCCCCGCGTTTTCGACACCTCCACGTCGATGGAGGGTCTCTACATTACATTTGACATCTTACTGCCAGCGCCCAGAATGGCTCCCACACCAGCGCCCAGAATGGCTCCCACGCCAGCGCCCAGAATGGCTCCCACGCCAGCGCCCAGAATGGCTCCCACGCCAGTGCTCAGAATGGCTCCCACGCCTGTGCTCAGAATGGCTCCCACGCCAGCGTCCAGGTTGGGGTTTTGTCCCTCGATGACCGTAGACTCAATGACGGTGGATGACTCTCCGTCGGTCGACTTTCCGTCGGTCGACTCTCCGTCGGTCGACTCTCCGTCGGTTGACTCCTCGATGGATGCAGATGGTTCTTTGCCGGCCGATTCCTTGCCGGGTGCAGATGACTCATCGCCGGACGACTCCTTGCCGGGTGCAGATGGCTCATCGCCGGCCGAATCTTCACCGGGTGCAGATGGCTCATCGCCGGCCGACTCCTCGCCGGGTGCAGATGGCTCCTCGCCGGCCGACTCCACGCCGGGTGCAGATGGCTCTTTGCCAGCCGACTCCTCACCGCCGGCTGACTCCTCACCGATTGCAGTCGACTCTTCGCCAGACGTCTCCTCGTCGACTGCAGCAGACGTTGACTGCAACAGACGTCTCCTCGCCGGCGCTCGACGACTCATCACCGGCGCCGACTACAATGGATGACTCTACGTTGGCGCCCTACGACTCCTCTAGGTTGGCAGCAGACGTCTCCCCGCCGGCGCTCGACGACTCATCACCGGCGCTGACTGCTACGGACGACTCTACATTGGCGCCCGACGACTCCTCTACGTTGGCGCCCGACGACTCCTCGACGTTGGCGCCCGACGACTCCTCTACGTTGGCACCTGACTACTCCTCTACGTTGGTGCCTGACAACTCCTCTTCGCAGGCGCCCGACTATCCCACGCCGCCTATTGCAGAGGCTTCTCGGCCCTCCACGCCACCTGTTGCGGAGGCTCCTCGGCCCTCCACGCCGCCTGTTGCAAAGGTTCCTCTGCCTTCCACGCGGCCAGTTGCAATGGCTCCTCGTGCTCCTCGTGTTGGATGGCCCTCCGGCCGCCCGCCTGTGATGACTCCTCGTGCTCCTCGTGTTGGATGGCCCTCTGGCCGCCCGCCTGAGATGACTCCTCGTGCTCCTCGTGATGGACGGTCTCCTGGCCATCCACCTGAAATGACTCCTCATGCTCCTCGTGATGGACGGTCTCCTGGCCGCCCGTCGGATCTGTTGGACGGCCTCCTGGCCTCTCGCCGGTTCGACTCCTGCCGGATGGATGGTCTCCCGGCCGCCCGCCGGATCGACTCCTACCTGATGATGACCTCCTGGTTTTCCTCTTTGACCGTTTGATAATTTTGTAGTTCCTCTCTTTGACTTTTGTTCCCATAGTTTGTTTTGGGCCTTTGTGTTTCGTTCCCGTAGTTTGTCTTAGGCCTTTGTGTTTAGTCCCTGTAGTTTAGTCTTAGGCCCGGTCTTGGTGTTTAGTTTTCTCAGTTTTTCTTGGTCTTTGTGTTGGCTCCTGGGTCTCGTCTGGTTGGTTTTTTGTTTTTGCCCTTGTGTTTTCCTTGTGCCTGCCATCCTTGCGGTTCCTCCCTCCGCCCGCCCTGGGTTTTGGGGGGTGTTTTCTGGGGTCGCCAGGGGGCGTCCTTTGAGGGGGGGGGTACTGTGAGGATTGTGCCTTCCTTGTTTGTTTTCCTGCCTGTCTCTTGTTAATCATCCCCACTCTGTCTCACAGGTGTTTGTAATTTGTCTTGTCCTGTCTATGAGTATATAAGCCCTGGTATGTTTCTCAGTCAGTGTCGGTGCATCGTTGGGTCTCCCCTGTGTCTCTCCAGTCTTCACATGTAAGTGTTTTTGCTGCATCGCCAGCTGTTAATTTATATCATTAAAGGTATGGACTGCGATTTTTGAACACGCTGGGACTTAGAAATATTTTCAGCGCAGAAAAGCATTCTGCTACCTCCCCTCAGAGCCATATATGGCTCAGAGGGGAGGTAGCAGAATGCCACAGTCCGTGCTCTGCTGAACTTGGGATCTGCTCCGCCCTCTGCTGCTGTTTACTCAGAGCCGCTGCAATATTATGTGTTTATGTTAATAAAACCTTCTAATAAAATAAAACCATGGAGCGCTAGTCCTACAACACAAAATCCAGCGGAAATCATCAGAGGTTCACGAAGCAACGTTTGGACATGATTTAATTCGCTCGTGATTTCATCATGTCTGTCAGCGCTGGTCTGGAATGTCTGGAATGCTCCGCCTCCTCTACATGTCCTGTCTCTGCGCTCCGAAGTTCTGTGTTTATATGATAATATAACTGTTTAAAAAATATAATAAAACCATGAATCACTCATCCAACAACACAAAAACCAGAAGAAATCAGCAGAGGTTCACGAAGCAACGTTGGACATGTTTTAATTCGCTCGTGAGTCGTGACAAATCCATTTCCTCATTCCTGTCAGTGAAGGATGAAGCGATCACTTGACTTTTGGCAAAAAAACTAAATAAAAGTCCAGCTCTGGGATAAAGAAGGGATATTTAATACATTTTGTGTCACATACAAAACAGTCCTGCATCGCTTTGCAATCCTTTGAATGAGAACGAGCCGCGGCGCTGCGGCTGGGACAGGTGGGGGCGTGGGTTGGGGCGTGACAAACAACTCTGTTTTTATTGGCTGGTCATTGTCCGGGTCACTCTTGTGTTTTCAGTGTTTTTATAAATGCTGATAGAGAAGCAAGGGGACTATAGTTTTTTTCAGAGATTACTTTGTCTAACATCAGTCTGTCAGTAGATAGTGACAGAGTGAAGAAATATGTTAAAAATATATTGTTTGAAAAGTTACAGACTACATTACAATGTTACATACCCCACCTTTAAATATTATGTTTTATATAACTCCTTATGAGATGGCAGCTTATCGGAGTTGTGGCCGCAAGGTTGTTGGTGCCTGTCGTGGTGGCAACCCTCGAACCCGGTGGTGGACACCGGCGGTGAGGGATGCTGTCAAGCTGAAGAAGGAGTCCTATTGGGCCTTTTTGGCCTGTGGGACCCCGGAAGCAGCAGATAGGTACCGGCAGTCCAAGCGGCATGCGGCTCGGGTGGTTGCTGAGGCAAAAACTCGGGCGTGGGAGGAGTTCGGAGAGGCCATGGAGAATGACTTCCGTACGGCTTCGAGGCGATTCTGGTCCACCATCCGGCGTCTCAGGGGGGGAAAGCGGTACGCGACCAACACCATTTATGGTGGGGATGGCGTGCTGTTGACCTCAACTCGGGATGTTGTGAGTCGGTGGGCGGAATACTTCGAAGACCTCCTCAATCCTACTGGCACGTCTTCCACTGAGGAAGCGGAGCCTGGGGACTTTGGATCGGGCTCTCCAATCTCTGGTGCGGAGGTCGCCGAGGTGGTTAAAAAGCTCCGCGGTGGCAAGGCTCCGGGGGTGGATGAGATTCGTCCTGAGTTCCTTAGGGCTCTGGATGTTGTGGGGTTGTGTTGGCTTACGCGACTCTGCAATATCGCGTGGACATCGGGGGCAGTTCCCTTGGATTGGCAGACTGGGGTGGTGGTTCCCCTATTCAAAAAGGGGGACCGTAGTACGGTGGCCCTAAGGTGTAAATCAACAACATTAGAAAAAACGGAATTACATTTGAAAAAACACAACAAAAACAACAAAAACACTACGACATTTGAAAAAACAGAATTACATTTGAAAAAACGAAACTACATTTGAAAAAACACAACAACATTTGAAAAAACAGAATTACATTAAGCCAAACCGGAAGTGGCCAAAGCGGAAGTAGAAAAAAACAAATTACATTAAGCCAAACCGGAAGTGGCCAAAGCGGAAGTAGAAAAAAACACATTACATTAAGCCAAACCGGAAGTGGCCAAAGCGGAAGTGGCCCGAATCACATTAGGAAAAAAACGGAATTACATTTGGAAAAACACAACAAAAACAAGAAAAACACAACAACATTTGGAAAAACGAAATTACATTAAAACAAAGTATTGTTTTTTCCACTTTTTTTTTTTTTACTTTATTAACAACATAAAACCGAACACAGCACACACACACACACACACACACACACACACAAACAAACACACGGAGATACAGTTAGCATGCTATCCTTTAGCCTGTAAACTGTTTTGTTAGATTTTTCTACCTGGATTATTGAGCATGCATCAGGGTGTTTTGTTCAAGCTTAAAGAAGACATGACGCTGGAAGAACTCAGAAGGATCTTATTCAAGGTAATGAAGTTTTATTGACGTACATTTCAGTTTACATTGCTCGTGCGGCATTAGTAATGTGTTGTTTACACAACATGCTCATTGAAACGTTAAATGAAGCCCCCAATTTTGCAAACTATAAATATATTTGTCCACAGAGAACTAACCTAGTGTGTGTTAGTTAGCAAGTGTACCAGCGATTAGCTGTTTAAGTTGATGTAGCACAAATGCTAAAACAAGTTTCTTCAGTTTTAATATTTACACAGGGCAGCTGTTTAATCTGTGCTCGGCTTTAATCTGCCAGTCACCACAAATCTTTATATATTGGTTGCATGCTTTAAATCAACGAGGCTAGCCTGTATAAATAAAGGTTGAATGAATGAATGAAAAATGCACAGTAGTATTTAACTATAGATGACAACCTTTAGTTTGTTCAGACTCCCAAGTGATTTAATGTTTCCCTGGAGGTGTCGCAATTAATTAATAAATGACATTACTGTCAGCGTACAGTAAAATGTACAATGAAATTAGAAGTATCTATTATACATTAAGTAATAAAAGCAAACCAACTACATCACAGATGTACACACTACATATGTACACAGTACTTTATAAAAAAATATACTAGTGAAGCTAGAACAGTGGCAGTTCCAGCAGGTGTTAACTGTGAATGCACATCAAATTGTTTATTGTTTGTTTGTTTATTGAAATTCTATCACTGCTGTTCATTGTTCTTTAGTTTTAGCAGGTCGCTTTCGTAAATGAGCCCATGAGGTTCAAAAGATTTACCTGACTAAATAAAGGTTGAATGAATGTAAATACTGTTGTAAAGTACCCTGATGCATGCTCAATAATCCAGGTAGAAATGGATCAGTCTGTGCTCAGGTGTTATGAGCCCAGGTTGCTGACAGTGGCCTTCAAGTCCCCTGAATTATCATCACATCTTCCTCTTCATCCTGCAACTGTTGTAAAGTGTTCTCATATATACAATTGTCAAACACTGCTGTAAAAATATAACTTTATTTCATCCAATTTTCAGGTGGCGTGCAGGTGCCCATGGTTTCATCATGCTGCTCCCATGTTGGCTGCTGGACCTGCATGGCAGAATGAAGGAACGAACAGTGTTGCCCAAATTGTCAAGCTGATGGTATTAATAATAAGATGGTATTAAAGTGCTTTGGTCTTGCTGAGGTATTTTATGCACTTGAAAAAAACTCTGCAATTAATTTTGTAGACTTGATAATTGTTATGTACTTTCTTTTTTTTCCTGTTCTTCCATTACATTTAAACAATATTGTATTTGTGTGATGCTGACTTTAGTCATGATAAATCTTACAGTATTTCGTTTTTTTTTTTCAATGTACACATTTTTGTTTTTCTTGTCTATTTTTGTCTTCTATATCCATTTGGTATATGTGAATATTT
>JBBPBX010013260.1:0-43078 GCA_038048925.1 Garcialebias charrua | reverse complement strand
TGATCCAACATTCACGAAATATTGATTAAATCCATTTACAATTTCATTTTCATCATGAACTTCATCGTTGTCTTTTACAAAATATTTTGAAATACCAGTTTTTGCTTTATGATTCTTCAGTACACCATTCATTACTCGCCATGTTGCTTTCATATCACCATTAGTTTTATCTAATAATTTACTATAATATTCTTTCTTATGTTTCCTTATAATCCCTACTAATTTATTTTTATACTTTTTATATTTTTCTTCTGCGCTCTGACTTCGCAATTTCAAGAAACATGAATACAAATAATTCTTTTTTTTACATGCATTTCTTAACCCTTTTGTCATCCATGGTTGATCATTCGTATTTCTCTTTGTGTAATTTGTTTGCACACAATTCTTTTCATACAGGGTTTCCAAGATATTCATAAACTCATCATATGCCCTGTTCGCATCATCAACATACACATCATTCCAGTCTTGTTTATCCAGATCCTCTTTCAATTTTTCCAAAACTTTTTTTGATGTGTTTATGATTTTTTTCTTCGTTGTGTCTGCTTTTGTGATATTTTGATCATTTTTAAATATTGTGAAAACTGGTAAATGATCACTTAAGTCGGTCGTTAAGATACCACCAATCACATCCCCATTTGTTATATTTGTGAAAATATTATCAATTATTGTAGCACTATGAGTTGTAATTCTTGTTGGCTTTGATATCAATGGATACATATTTAAACTGTACATTGAGTTTATAAATGTGCTTATGTTATTTGAATCTGTTTTATTTCCCATATCAATGTTAAAGTCTCCACACAAGAAAATATTTTTATTAAAACTTTTCTCCATTAGTTCCAAGATTTTATCAGTGAATATTTCTATATTTGCTCCTGGTGATCTATATACACAACTTATTATTATGTTTTTATCGTTTTTGTTTATAATTTCTATTGTTATCATTTCCATAATATTATCAACTATTATTGACATTTCATTATTTAATTTACATTTTATTTCATTATTGACAAATAGTGCGACACCACCACCTCTTTTATTATTTCTGTTCATATGATATAATTCATACCCCTCGATGTGAATATTACTAGTGTTATCATCATTAAGCCATGTCTCTGACAACGCTATTATCGTAAAAGTTCTATTTAATTGTTTTAAGTAATCTGTTATTTTGGATATGTTTGCATTTATACTTCTGCTATTAAAGTGAATAATGGAGAGAACTCCATTTGATATATTGATGTCATTAAACTGCTCTTCATTATAATATTCGCTATCATTTATTACAGGAAAAAAATTTGCATCAATCACATTTTCAACATTATATATTTTAGGTTCTGAGTCTTCGTATGTTGTCATGTTCTAATGTATTTGTTCATTTCACCGTATATTTTATCCATTTTGATTGTGAGTTGTTTCATTGATTTGTAATTTTTCATCTCTTGAATTCATCCAGATCCGTCAGCTCTTTTATCATTTTAGGCTGAGACCCTTCCTTTGCTTTGATAAAGACGTATCCATTTCTAGTCCATGTTGATGCTATTTTTTTTTCTTTGTTTTTTAACCACCTTGCTTCTTTTGCAATTTTTCCATTTTTTTTGGTAAGATGTTCATTTATGTAAACGTATGTTCCGTTCAGATTTCTTCTATTTTGCATAACATAGTTTTTAGTATTCCTGCTAATGAACTTAACGACCACTGACGGTTTGAATCTTGGTGAATTATTGGGCAGGGTGTGACAGAATGAAATGTCCTCATAGTTTATGTCCATGTTCATGTCCTTTAAGAAATTAACTACAAGTTCCTCCAGAGTCCCTTGTTCTTCCTGAGATTCATACTCACTTGGATCATTGTTATTAGTGTCATTTTTTTAATCTTTATTCATAACTTTTCACGTACAACAATTTAAAATAAACACAGAAGAACATTGAACAAATAAAAAAGAAGATAAAAAGGAAGCAAACAAAAAATAAAACAAAATACAGAGATAAATAAATGCGAGTTACAGAGTTAAGTTGTATTCATTACAGATATTTATTGTTTGTTTATGTTTATGTTTATTAAATTTGTTCATTTTTTTTACAAAAGAAACAATACAAGACAATCTCATAAATGATAATGTACAAAATAAAAAAAGAAAGGTAGCAGAAAGAAGAATAAATCTTATTATATCTGCCCCTTACTTCCAACAATCAGATTAAACAATAATAATCAACCATGTAAACAATAATAATCTTCAACCAACTTTTTCCAACATTCAGATTAAACAATAATAATCTTCAACCAACAGTACAAAATGACTAACTCTTTCTAATTTTCTAACTAATACAATACACATTTTCTAACTAATACAATACACATTACGTTATTTCATTTTTTTTAAAACACATTTTGTTAAAAGACAAAGTTGTTATAATCTTAAGGGGACAGAGATGTTTGTAAAACCACAATTCAGAACTAGTTTGAAGGGACGTTCTACCTCAATCCAGGGAATTAGATTATGGAATGGCTTGGAGAATGTAGTTAAAAATGCCAAGTCAATGTTTACATTTAAGAAAATGATCAAAAGGAATTTGTTGAAAAAATATATATGAATTAGCATAATGTGTATTGTATCAATTATTAGTTATGTATTAGTATTAGTATTAGAAAATTAGAAAGAGTTAGTCATTTTGTACTGCTGGTGAAAGATTATTATTGTTTAATCTGATTGTTTGAAAAAAGGGGCAGATATAATAAGATTTATTCTTCTTTCTGCTACCTTTCATTTTTTTTACATTGTGTACGTATCATTAATGGGATTGTCTTGTATTGTGTTTCTTTTGTAAAAAAAAATGAACACATTTAATAAACATAAACATAAACTTCAACAGTGTCTTCATTGGCTTTAACTCACACAATGTTAAAACAGCAGTCACAGAATGTGATGGAACACAAGTGCTCTTTGAAGCTGGATCGAAAATATCGGCAGGTTGGATCCGATATCCGATACTTAAATTATGCTGGTATAGGATACCAATACCGATACTGGATCAGATCGGCCCCATCCCTAGCTAGGAGAAGGTCGGTTACAACTGCTTTGTCTTGCTAAAAACTTTATTTGTATTTTTTTTAATTAAAACTCTCATCAATTACTTTGTACAATTTAGAACTCAAGCATGCCCATTGTGTAAATATACTATCATTAGAAACTTCTATTGCTTATTTTACAGTATTTTTTACAGAATCTGGCTCAAATACCTTTTGTTTAATGTCTGACGTGTTTCTTCATATTCCTTGTGTATGAGCTGTGTGACATTTAAACTGTACACACGTCATATTGGAACATCTGTTTTTGTGTGATCTACCAGCCAGTACTCATTACAGGCTTATCTTTTCAGTCTGCCCAGCCGGCTGGAAACCAGGAAGTGACACCATCAAACCTGACGTCCAGAAAAGCAAAGATTTCTTCTCTAAGCGGTAATAAACCCATAGGCCAGAGTCTGCTTGTTGTAGGAGATTTGATTTTGTGATTAGATTTCCCACTTTTCTTTCTGTATTAAAAAATAAACCCATTGAGTACAGGTGGTTAGCATCAACAGACAAGTATGTATTAATAGTGGAGATCTGTCCAAAAATAAATGTGACACACACTACCACAACACAATTATACAGTACTTTGACCCAAGTGCACAGTTCAGCTTACAAACGGGATACATAAAATGCTGACCAAATATTGTTATTTCATTCAATACAAAGTGCATGTGTTCCACATTTACTGTCATATTTTATAGTGTTAAATAAAAAGCACGTTACTTATTTTAATGCCAGACTTTTCAAACACACCTGGTCAAACATAATAAAAAATGTTAAAAGACCCATGTTGACTTGTGTCTAAAATCTTTAATGATATATTAAAATGTTTCTCAAGTGAGCAAACTTAATATTTTGTTTCTCTTCAGCTTTGATTGGCACTTTAAATTATCTACTCTTGACTTGAATGTTTATGCAATATATACTGTTTAATTGAAAGCTCTTATTAGTATAACAGCAGTTCCCAGTCAGCCTCAAGCAACAGTTCTGCAACATCAACTATCACTGACTAAAGGTTACAAGTGACTGATGCACCTTGACAAAGGCAGAATCTAAATTAATGGATTCAACGGTTTACTGTATTTGCTTCCCTTTTTTAAAAGTGTTTTTTAAATCTTATAATTGTGGCAGAACTGTCATTAGCAAACATTTTAAATTGAAGTTATTTTCTGATGATCGTCTAAAAAATCTTGGGGTTTCATGACGCATAGTGCAGTGCTTCCCATTCCAACCCTGGTCCTTATCGAGGAACACCATTCTGCATGTTTTACTTCTTTCCCTGCTCCAACACACCTGATTCAGTGATTTGATTACCTACCATACTTCTTCAAGTTTCAGAAACCTGCTAATTACCCATTTATTTAAAGCAGGGAAACAAACATGCAGGGTGGTGTTCCTCAAGGACCAGAGTTGGGAACCTCTGCATAGTGGACCCCAACTTTTGGAACCAACTGATCACACCTGTTTGGAAAAAAACAAACACCAAATATCCTTTAAATAAACAGTCTGTTCAACCAAGGTGAAAATGACTCAACAATGATATGTATAATAACAAGGCTGGGTTCTGATATTTAAAATTAATTATATATTGGTATAGATATGTGCCATACGTGGAGTGGACTTCAGTCTGCTGAAACCGGTTCAAAAGGCTTCTACACCAACTGGTATTAAATTAGAACTTTTCAATGTGCAGTCACTATCCAACAAATCATGCCTAATTCACGATCACATTCTGGAGAAGGGCTTGGACCTCATGTGTCTTACAGAAACTTGGCATCAACCAGATGTGTACAGTTCTCTAATGTGTTAAATGAGGCCCGTCCCTCTGGATACAGTTATCTGCAGAGAGCCCGTGGCACTGGCCGCGGTGGTGGTTTGGCTGTAATCTACCGCAATAATTTAAAATTGACACATCTGGCTTCTCAGAACTTTTCCTCTTTTGAAAGTTTGGCCTTCAACCTCAAAGCACCACTCCTGATGAACGTTATATTGATTTATAGACCTCCCAAACCACATGTTTCATTTAACTCAGAGATGCATAACCTCCTCACTTTTTTCTGCACCTCCCCTGTGAAAACTATTTTTCTTGGCGATTTAAATATCCACATGGACAATTCCTCTTGACCTCTGGCAACAGATTTTAAGTCTCTTTTGGACTCTCTCAATCTCACCCAACATGTGGACGCCCTACGCACAACAGGGGGCATATTCTGGATTTGGTGATTACAGACACTGTACTCATCAATAACTTATCTGTATATGACCTGGGTGTCTCGGACCACAGTGTCATCTCTCTGGAAGTGCCTTCAACTTCGCCTGCTTCAAACCCAAAACGACCTATCCAGTTCCGTGACTTTAAAAACATTTCCCCTGATGTTCTGTCCGCTGATCTTCACGCCCTGACCGTTGTCAATCATTCATCTGCAAATGACTCTGTGGATTACTACAACCAATCTCTCCAAGAGCTTCTGGACCTACATGCTCCCTTGAAGACAAGACTGGTGTCTTTCTCCCGTTCAGCCCCCTGGTACACTGGTGAGCTACGCAAGATGAAGGCAACTGGCCGTGCTATTGAGAGACGTGTAAAATCATCTGGTCTCTCTGTACATAAGCAGACATACAAAGAACATAAGAAAGCGTACGCCTATTCACGCTCCAAATATTATTCCAACATCATCAACACCTGCCCTGGAAACTCTAAACAGCTCTTCTCCACAATAACTCATCTGCTTAATCCCATTAAACAAACTCCTAAGGACTCTGCTCAAAAATAATAATAATAATAATAATGTTATAATGTCTTTTCCTGTCATCTGCGTATGTTTCCCATACACAGACGAAATTCGTCTCTGCATTTAACCCAACCACCTACCAGGTGGTGCAGTGAGCAGCCCGAAAGCGCCCGGGGAGCTGGAGAAATAGGTGTGCACTCATAGACACTCCAAGGTGGGTAGTGGCCGGGGCGTGAACCCGCGTCCTTTGGGTCCCAAGTCAAAAGCCCTGCCACTAGACCATCTTGGCTCCTTATGCAACCTGTTCCTTTCATAATTTAAAAACAAAGTTGACACTATCAGATCTCAGCTCCACAACCTCCCTGATCTCCGTTTACCATCTACCCGTCTGCATCCTGGGTCCCTGAGCAGCTTTGATGAAGTTGTTCAGAGTGAGGTGGAGTCCATCATCAAGAAAATGAAGCCTTCATCCTGCGCCCTGGATCCCTTCCCCTCGTCTCTCATAAAATCCAATCACTCTGCAATTAGCCCATTAATCACACAAATAATAAATAAGTCTCTACAATCTGGTCATGTTCCACTGCCTCTAAAAACTGCCATCATTAGGCCTCTTCTGAAAAAATCTAATTTGGATCCCGACATTTTTTCTAATTACCGCCCAATTTCCCACCTCCCATTTCTGTCTAAAGTGCTGGAAAAAGCAGTTGCTGCTCAGCTGCAGGACCACCTACAGCAACACTCCCTGTATGAGAAGTTCCAGTCTGGATTCAGAGTAGCTCACAGTACTGAGACTGCATTGCTGAGAGTTACCAATGATGTCCTCATGGCTGCTGACACTGGTTCTCCCTCCATTCTTGTCCTCCTTGACCTCACTGCAGCTTTCGACACTGTGGACCATAATATCCTCCTCCACCGTCTTCATGTAGAGGTCAGTCTCTGTGACACTGTCCTGGACTGGTTCAATTCTTTCCTCTCCAATCCACCTTATTTCGTTTTCGCGGCACTACCCATAATTCATAGCGGAAGCCGGGAGTGTACTTCCGCCCGCGGTCCCGCGCTCTTGTTTACGTTTGTGGGGAAACATACTTGCTAGCGATTTATTTATTTATTTACACAAAAGTTTCCTTTACCTCACGTAAATGGAAGCACATAAGAGGTGGATAATTCCAAGGATGTTTTAAGAAGCTGCGAAGATAAGACGTTAACTGCGAAGATAAGACGTTATCTGTGCTTCAGCTGTCACTGAGCAGTGACAGCTGAAGCACAGATAACGTCTTATCTCACTGCTCACGGACAGGCTGACTGGACACTGTGGAAGGTACATCACTTATATCAGAATATTTAGATCACAGCCAGACATTAATAGTCAGAGTTCAAGTCTGTGCTGTGAATGGAAGCATACATTTAATATAAAATTTGTTGAAAATGTCACAATTGAAATGTACAAAGTTGAAACACATGCTGTTTAATTAACAAGTTGATGATAAAGTAGTTATATATTTTCTGCAATATTCAAAGACAAGATAATATGAAATATGTACATTGTTTTGAGAAAACCATGTGTTGCCATTTAAAGAAGAACCTGTTACATTGTGGTTGAATAAAACAAAAAAAGAAGTCATTTTTCAGTTGATCTCATACATACACTATTACATAAGCTTTTCAACAAAAACATTCATGGTGTATTATATACAAAAGAGAAACATAGAAATTATTTACTCCATATCTAAACATTTCTGTGTTAAGGTACTCTGTCCGGTCGTAGAATCTTCAATCACCAGCAGACTCCCAGGACATGGATGGAAACTCGACTTGGTCCAGAAGTTTTGTGCAGTCGTACACACAGCAACAAACGAGTTAAAATCTTCTATAAATAAATCTGCTGTTCATTTACATTTGTTCTTTTTGTTGTTATTTCAATAATTAAAATACACTGTTCAATGTCTAATAATGTGAAGTAGTTTCATTGTGATGTCACCCATACTACTCATTGTAATACACATAAATAAAAACTAAAGGTCCTGATTGTTCTTAGGCCAGTGTTTTTATTCACATGTGCAAAGCAAAAAAACATTCATTTTGCTTATAAGTTTTGATCACCCAGGAGACTGACAAAGTTCAGAATAAAAGCTATAATTATACATTTAAAACAGTTGAAACTGAATAGTGTACAATATGACAACTGTGGGTGGTGTTGTCTTAATGAAAATGAATTGGCACAGAATAAAGATCAAAACCAATTCAACAAGCAATGATGGAGACCAGCAAACTGAACAGATTTCTCTTCATGTGGAACTGTCCGATTTCAGCCAACTCCACAGGAATCCAAGGTGTAGATCTGAGACTGGACCCAGGTGTACAAACTTATCTCTGGATGGATCTCGTGGCTTCAATGTTCTGTAAAGTAGAAAAAGAAAACTTGTCTTGTCATAGACAGTGTGTACAGTACAGTATTAGTACTAAAATGAGTAAATAAAGCATTTACTTAATGTAGGATCTTATCCCTGGATGGATCTCGTGGCTTCAGTCTTCTGTAAAGTAGAAAAAGAAAACTTGTCTTGTCATAGACAGTGTGTACAGTACAGTATTAGTACTAAAATGAGTAAATAAAGCATTTACTTAATGTAGGATCTTATCCCTGGATGGATCTCGTGGCTTCAGTCTTCTGTAAAGTAGAAAAAGAAAACTTGTCTTGTCATAGACAGTGTGTACAGTACAGTATTAGTATTAAAATGAGTAAATAAAGCATTTACTTAACAGATCTGTCATTAAATAAATATAAATAATACTGTATAAACACGTGTGCAACACACAGTTATATTATTTAATGACAGATTTGTTAAGTAAATTCTTTATTTACTCACATTTTAGTACAAATGTAGCTTCATGTGCACTTTTCTCCTCTTTAATTTACATCATTATTTTAAATGTGCTTTAATAACTCTGGTTTAATGACGGGTCAGGTTTTGAGGCCTAGTCATTGTTGACACGGTCTGTCTTTGAAAAAAGATGTGTAAACTGTCTCAATCATATAACCAGCTAAATAACAGTTTAACTAAAATAACACAGCCCAAAAAAAAAGTCCAGGCTCAAGAACCAGCACTTTGTTGTGAGTGTTACCGTCTGGAAGTTAGCCTTTAAAGTAGCTACATGCTAAGCTAACCACAGCATTATCACAGCAGTACAGACGCTAAATCATGAAAAAAAAAAAAAACAGCTACTAAACAGACGGTTATACTCCGATATTGTTCTGACATGGTTTCACAAAATGATTTATATAGAATATTTTGTTTACCGAACTAAAGTTGATCGGAGCGCGACGTCTTCGAGAGCAGGTCCGAGGCTGAGTCAGACAGAGGAAAGAGCTGCTGTAGGCTCCTCCGATGGACATAGATCCTTCACGTTTACAACAGCGCGTTGCTCAAACGTATACCTGGCTGTAACACCCTCTAACCCAGCAAGAAACAACCCCAAAAATAAAAAAAAACGAGAGAAAATAAACTGGTGTCCCGGCTTGTTTTTCACAGCAAACCACACACTACAGGACTTCCGGCGGAAGTTTACCACCGGCCCGGGAGGGGGCGGCACCGGAATGTCATGGCGGCCAACATGAGCTTTTTGCGAAAGAGGTGGATAGGCTGGAATGTGTTAGTCTTGGCAATGCCACTTCCCAGACAGTCGGTGTCTCCTGTGGTGTCCCTCAGGGGACAGTTCTGGGGCCCCTGCCCTGCTGTTTTCCCTTTACATGCTGCCTTTAGGTCAAATTATTAATCAGTTCAACATTTATTTTCACTGCTATGCTGACGATACACAGCTTTACATCAGGACTGGAGCATCCTCATCATCCCCATCTTCCCTCACCCTCTCTACCTGCCTGGAGGAAATAAGGGCATGGATGAATCAGAACTTTCTTCAATTAAACTGCTCAAAGACTGAGGCCATACTGATTGGCACCCCTCACCAGATACAAACATCAACTTTAACAACAATCTCCTTCTCTGGTCAAGACATCCCCCTCTCCACCTCTGTTACAAATCTTGGAATAAAAATGGACTCTCATCTTACATTTGAAAATCACATTAAGCATCTGTTTAAAACCTGCTTCTTCCATCTTCGAAACATCTCCAGACTTCGCCCATCTCTAACTTTTTCTGATGCTGAGAAACTCGTCCATGCCTTTGTCTCCTCCAGGCTCGACTACTGCAACTCCCTGTTTATTGGAATCCCTGGCAAAAATCTTCAGAAGCTTCAATATATTCAAAACAGTGCAGCAAGGATTTTATTGAGAGCTCGTAAATTTGAACATATTACACCCATTCTCCATAACCTCCATTGGCTTCCTGTCACCTACAGAATTCAGTACAAAACTGCTCTCATTACACACCAATGCTTACACGGAACTTCACCTGACTATCTAAAGGACATTCTTGCACCATATTCATCCACCCGGTCTCTACGATCACAGAACAGTAATCTACTTCACATTCCACGAACCAAGTTAAGGACCATGGGAGACCAGGCATTCTGTGTGGCTGCCCCCCCACCTATGGAACTCCCTCCCTGACTGAGGGCTCCGCAGTCACTGGTTTACTTCAAAAATGGCTTGAAGCCTTTTCTTTTTAAGCAAGCCTATTCTGCCTCCACATTTTATCTTTGATCTTGGTTGATATCATTATTGGTTTTACTTGATTTTATCACTTGTTTTATTTATTTATTTATTTTTTTAAGCAGGCCTACTCTGCCTCCACATGCTTCTGTCTTTAATCTTAATTGATTTTATTATTGATTTTACTTGAGTTTATCACTTGTTTTATTTGATTTTTGCTTTGTTGCACTTTGAGATTCTTATTAATGAAAAGTGCGGTATAAATTGAATTCATTAATATTATTATTACCTATATGTTATAACTTTTAACATGAAACCAAGGTACTTTTTACAACTAACTCAAAAGTACTTCTGGCACACTAGTTAAGTGTTTTAAATAAATACTGAAGAAAACAAAATAATTATTGTTTTTGTCAATTTAAAATAAAATACTGAAGATCTCAACAATAAAAGGTTTGTCTTGTTCATTCAAGCTAAAGCAGAACACTTGGTCCAGCCGTGTGACACCAGTCTGAAAGAAGAAGTGATGAAAACGAGTGAACATTTATGTAAAGTTGAATGTTAAATGATAATACAGAACTATATAAGAAAATATGTCAAGAAACCTGCACATTACTGATACAGGAAAACATTTACACAACATTCATAAAAAGGTATATACAAGGAAAGGAAGAAACAGGAACTTACTCGCATTAGAATAGGACACACAGGCCTTAATAAATCTCTTAAAATAACTGGAAAGCATGCAGCAGGGGTGACATGTGCACCAGCAATCTCCCTGAAAAGGTTCAACATGTCTTTATGGAATGTCCAGGGTATGAAACAGAAAGAATGCATTTCAAAAAATAAATGAAATAAAATGAATATTAAATTTACAATTAGTTTTTTTTTTCCCCATTCAACCTGAAACACAGGTTTAAAATGGATGTGGATAAATGTGTATTCTGTGAGAAAGTAACTGAGGATTTGGATCATCTGTTTTTTACATGTGACTTTGTACAATCCTTTTGGCAAAATTTTCACCAGTTTATCTGGGTTCATGGGATACATTTAACTAATTTTACCATCCAAGAGATTAAATTTGGCGTTTTTATTAATGATAATAACATCGACTATGGTATAAATAATGTTCTGCTGTTAGCCAAACATTATATACACAAATGTCGCTTCATTAAAACCGTCCCTAACTTCACACAGTGGAAGAAAGAGTTAAATTTGTTTTATAAGTCTTTGTGTTTGGTGAAGTCAAAAAAATGCTTCTGTCTTTTTTGAAAACATTTGATGTGTAACGTATGCCCTGGTTCTTTATGTTATAATTACAATATGCCACTTTAGTTTTTTTTATTTTATTTTTATTCATTTTGGGGTTTTGCTTGAACAGTTTTATGTATTTGATTTTGTATCCTTGTTATTTGGTTTGATTTGTTGTCTAGATGTAATCTTGTAAAAATGTAGTATGAACACACTGTTTATATTATGGTACCTTTTTTATGTTGGTATGTTAAATAAAAATTAATTAATTAATTTAAAAAAATGAGAGGACTGAAGAGAGGAGACAGGAATATAAGGAGATTAAACATAGAGCAAAATGGGAAGTAGCTAAGGCAAAGCACAGGGCGTACAATGAGTTGTATGGGAGACTGGACACTAAAGAGGTCGAGAAGGACTTGTACCGATGGGCAAGACAGAGGGATCAGGCTGGAAAGGATATGCAGCAGGTTAGGCTTATTAAAGATGGGAATGTTCTAACAAGTGAGGAGAGTGTGATGGGAAGATGGAAGGATTACTTTGAGGAGCTAATGAATGAAGAGAATGAAAGAGAAAGAAGAGTGGAGGTCATAGAAACTGTGGACCAGGAAGTGGGAAAGATTAGTGAGGGTGAAGTCCGGAAAGCTCTGAAAAGAATGAAGAAGGGGAAGGCAGTAGGACCTGATGACATACCAGTGGAGGTTTGGAAATGTCTTGGAGAGGTGGCAGTGAGGTTTTTGACTCAAATATTTAATGGAATATTTGAGGGTGAGAAAATGCCTGAAGAATGGAGAAGAAGTGTGCTGGTTCCCATTTTTAAGAACAAGGGTGATGTACAGAGTTGTAGCAACTACAGGGGAATTAAGTTGATGAGCCACACAATGAAGATCTGGGAGAGAGTTGTGGAAGGAAGGCTTAGACAAGAGGTGACTATCTGTGAGCAGCAGTATGGTTTCATGCCAAGAAAGAGCACCACAGATGCCATCTTTGCTTTGAGGATGTTGATAGAGAAGTACAGAGAGGGTCAGAAAGAACTCCATTGTGTGTTTGTGGATTTAGAAAAAGCATATGACAGGGTGCCAAGAGAGGAGGTGTGGTATTGCATGAGGAAATCTGGAGTGGCAGAAAAGTATGTTAGACTGGTACAGGACATGTATGAAGACAGCAGGACAGTGGTGAGATGTGCTGTAGGAGTGACAGATAGCTTCAAGGTGGAGGTGGGATTGCATCAAGGATCGGCTCTGAGCCCCTTCTTGTTTGCTCTGGTGATGGACCGACTAACAGATGAGGTCAGGCAGGAATCCCCATGGACTATGATGTTTGCAGATGACATTGTGATATGTGGTGAGAACAGGGAACAGGTGGAAGAGAACTTGGAGAGGTGGAGGTATGCACTTGAAAGAAGAGGAATGAAAGTCAGCCGTAGTAAGACAGAGTACATGTGTGTGAATGAGAGGGAGGCCAGTGGAACAGTGAGGCTACAAGGAGCAGAGGTCACAAAGGTGCAGGACTTCAAGTACTTGGGGTCCACTGTCCAGGAAAATGGGGAATGTGGTAAAGAGGTGAAGAAGAGAGTCCAGGCAGGATGGAGTGGATGGAGAAAAGTTTCAGGAGTGATTTGTGACAAAAAGGTGTCAGCAAAGGTCAAAGGAAAAGTTTACAAGACAGTGGTGAGACCAGCTATGTTGTATGGTCTGGAGACGGTGTCATTGACAAAAAGACAGGAGAAAGAACTGGAAGTAGCAGAAATGAAGATGTTGAGGTTCTCCTTAGGAGTGACAAGGATGGATAACATTAGGAATTAGATCATCAGAGGTACAGCACATGTTGAACAACTGGGAGATTAGATCATCAGAGGTACAGCACATGTTGAACAACTGGGAGATAAAGTTAGGGAGGCCAGACTGAGATGGTTTGGACATGTCCAGAGGAGGGACAGTGGGTATATTGGTAGAAGGATGTTAGAAATGCAGCTGCCAGGAAAAAGACACAGAGGAAGGCCAAAGAGGAGATATATGGATGCAGTTAGAGAGGACATGAAGGTAGTTGGAGTGAGGACAGAGGATGCAGAGGACAGAGTGAGGTGGAGGAGGATGACTCGCTGTGGCGACCCCTGAAAAGGGAAAAGCCGAAAGAAGAAGAAGAAGAAGAATTAATTTTTAAAAAATAACCGTGAAATACGTGCCTTTACTCCACAAGGAAAAGGTCTCTGTTCCAAATGTTGTCTCTTATTGGAATAACTTTGCATCAGACCTGATCTGGAAAAATAATCTGGTGTCTTAAATCTGAATATTTGGTTCAAAATATCCTGATGCCTGCTCAATAATCCAGGTACTGTAGTGTTATCATTGATTGAACTAAGATGGAAACAACATATAAATTCTGTAAAAATGAAAATATCTAAATCCGTTGCTGTACTATACAAAGTCAAGGACCTATTAAATGACAAAGCTTTGTATTTGTTGTATAACACAATCATTGTTCCACATTTAATTTATTGTATTGATGTTTGGGCAAAAGCATGTAAACCTATTACAAAGCCTATTTTTATTTTTCAGAAAAGAGCTGTAAGGATTATTGCAAGAAAACATTATTGTCATCCATCAAGTACATTATTTTTTCAATTGAAATTACTGAAGTTCTATGATTTGGTAGATTACAATATTTTAATAACAATGTATAAAGCTCAGAACAACGCAGTCGAGGGAAATGAGAATTGAGCGGAGCTGTGCAGGAAGGCGAGGGCCAGGCTACGCTTCCGTACAAATTACTTGAAATTGTTTAAATGTTTAAGAAACAGCTCTTCTAAAAATTGAATGTAGTAAAATTGATCAGTGTTACTTTCTTTTCCAGCTAAATGAGTAGAATCTTCTTTTCATGTATTTTCTGAAACCTATTTTCAACTACAGTATATTTAACTAAAATTCAGATTCAGATTCAAACTCAGTTTATTATTGGCATTGTCAATGAACAGGATTCACAGACTAGGAATTTGCTTCGGCATAACGGTGCATAAAATATAGAAACATAAAACATAAAAAAAATTAAAGACTTATTTGTTTAAGTAGACAGTCACTAAATAATGGAAAAAAACAAAACAAAATGTAAATAAATATTTTGTTTACAGCTGAACAAGTGTGATTCATTTTAACTAAATTATTTTTAAATCAAAAACATAAATTATGGTGATCTGCTTCTATCTGGTGGTTATAACTGGTACTGCAGAATCTGATACAAATATTTCAGAGCTCCTGCCAAGCTTTAAAAACATCCCAGCATATTTTTTGTCTCCATAATCATACATCATGTTAGTGTCAACTCACCTGGTGACATGCCAACACAGAGTTGCTGTTTTCCTCGTGTCAGTTTCTACATGCAGCTCCACTAGGACCAATAGGTCAAGCAGGTCCTACAACTACTGTATAGAAACAAGATTTGCTCCTCGGTCCTCTGGAGACTGCAGGAGGAGGACTTTATTTATTTTTGTTCACATGAAACTCTAATTTTATGTACTCTAAAACTAGGATTGCAAAGGCCCCTTTAGACTTTTAGTTTGAATATTTTTTGGAGTGTTTTGCACACTTTTACAAGTATTTTTTTTAAATGGGGACTTTTGTTCCGCTTGGTATCAGGATTAAAAGTGGAGCCTTTTGGATGATTTTCCCTCTCATCTTTTGTTGTATTGCAGGACTGCAAGTCTCAAGAATGCAAATTCACAGTGCCCAACGGCTTCCAGACTGTCCTGCCTCTCCATGACGATGGCAATAAACCTCAGGCCTATCCAGAGGAGCAGAAGAGTTATCTTCCAAAATTTACCATTCACTATGCTCGGAGCCAAGTTCCCTTTGAGTTTACGCTGTGGGTGCTGTTGGCTTTGCTAAAATTGTTACGTAAAAGAAAAGATGGAAAAACCCTGTCAGAGCAGAAATGTTACTTTAAATGACAGCAGTTTGACAGGTTTGGATGTCTTCTCTCCAGACTTCAACATTTACTGAAAGGTCACCATCTGGATCCCAGAGTCCTGCCTCATGATCGGCATTGGCCTCATAGTTGGGGCCATCATGCACTCGGTGAAGGAGGAGCCCCCTGCAGTGCTCACCTCCAACGTCTTCCTCCTCTTCATGCTCCCACCCATCATACTGGAAAACGGCTACTTCATGCCCACCAGGCCATTTTCCGAGCATGTGGGAATGGTGCTGTGGTACTCCGTGGTGGGAACGTTGTAGAACAGCGTTGGCATTGGGCTCTCCCTTGTCGCCATCTGCCAGTTTGAAGTGTTTGGGGTTCAGGACATAAATATGCAGGTCAGTTATTTTTTATTAAATGTACAGGTAATCCCAGACTTACAAGCGCATCGACATACGAGGTTCCGGACTTACGAGCTCACTAACGAACAGTAAATTTGTAAAGAACATACAGAAAAGACAGCACTTTTATGTGTTTTTAGATGAAAGTGTGTTAGCTAACCGTTTGGAAACAAGTTTCTGAGCATGTTTATGAACTAGTATGAACGTTTGTGATGAAAAACGAGTGTTCGTAGTAGCGCTAGCATACATTTTCCGACTTACGACCGAAAATCTGGACTTAGGAGCGACACGTGTTTCGGGTTCCGACATACGAGATTTCGTGTTACGAGATAGTCGTAAGAACGGAACTCGCTTGTAAGTCGGGGATTACCTGCACATAAAATGGTCATTACAGTCTTGAACCTTTATGATCGTATGGTAAATGGATTGTACTTACCTGTAGTCATCTTTGGAGAGGGACTTTTCAACGACGCCATCAATGTGGTGAGCTGGAGGGGCGCAGTGTTTTTTTGGGTTAGTCTTCACTCAAAAACTATAGTTAATCCAATAGTTTGGATTCCCATGTGACCTCACAACAAACTAACGGCCTTGCAAGATGAACTTCCAGCAGAAAAATAAAAATCACCAGTACTTTTGCCAGCAGCTGTTCAAAGAAGACCAACTTTAAATGTGCATTGAAATACAGGATGTTCCTGGATTTATGAGAAAGTTTTTTTTTTTAAACATCTCATCTGAAACAGAGACAGAGGCAGCACAAAATTCAGCCCAGTATGTACTGGTTAATTGGTTTGTACTTGATAAGTTCCAGGTTTATACCCAATACATATCCTTTACTTACCAAGTAAGTTCCAGGTATGTACGGTATCTGGTATGTGCCCAAATAAGTTCCAGGTGTACCCTGTAATTACCAAGTACATTATACGTACATTATATACGTAACAATCGTATGTACCACAAACTCATATTTGTGCTGCTGTTGTTTGGTGCATTGTTTTGTACTCTGCTGGTGAAGATTCTCGTCATCCAAGACATGATAAATTTCAAAAACATTCAATACAAAAACAACTGGACTTTATTTGTAACAGAAGACGTTTTGCTCTTCATCCGAGGAGCTTTATAATTCAAAGAGCAGAGAGTGGGGTTTAGGTTTTAAAGGCTGAGATAAAATACACACGTACATAGATTGACAAATCACACCTCACACCTTAACAGTAGGAGTTTCTTAAGGTCTTTGTTAGTCTAATTCACATATGAGGCCCCTCTGTTCCCATCAAGTGTGAAAACTGGCTGGGAATCAGTCCTAAAGCTGCATTATACGTATGTGAAAGTTGGAATCTGAGGCCTCCCACTCTGTTAAGAGAAGGTTTTTCTCTCAACATAAACAGCTTTCTTCTCCCCCTTCTCAAACCATATGTGTTCACGGTCCAAAATGTGCACATTCTGGTCCTCAAATGAGTGTCCCTTGTCTGTGAGGTGGAGGTGAACAACTGAGTTTTGTACAGAGGAGGTGGTCCTCCTGTGTTGAGCCATGCGTCTGTGAAGAGGCTGTTTAGTTTCCCCAATGTAGAGGCCTGGACAGTCTGGATTGTTTTGTACTACAAAGTAGTAGTACTTAGTGTATTCTTAGTTTAGTGTATTCTTAGTTTAGTGTATTTCTTAGTTTAGTGTATTTCTTAGTTCATATCTTAGATCTTATTACTGTTTTTCTTTACCATTTGTATTTTTGTTGCATGTAAATGGAACCGTGTGTACATAGTTTCGTAGTTTCGTTCCACCTCATGTAGCACATGTGATGTGAATGACAATATAGACACCTTGACATTAACCCTTGACCTTTATGTTCCCTGGTGCCCTTTACATCCTGTAGGTGCCCCTCCAGTACACTGTAAGTGCCCAGTGCATACCCAGTACTTAGTTTGATTGCTGACTGAACATTTGCACAAACAGCTTTTTCCCCACAACATATTGCGGCCAAGATGGTGTAGACATTATACAGTTTTGTTGTCTTACCCATTATAACCAATAGTTATAACCAATAGTTTGTCCAGCTAAAGCTGAAAAAACTAAAAAAGTGCTAAGCATTATGGGAAATACAACAAAATCCACTCTCTTAGTGGTTAACGAGAGTGGCTGTGTTGTCTTTACCATCATGCTTAGGACTTTTTTTAGTTTTTTTCAGCTGCACCATGAGTAAGGAGGACATGTGTGTGGTATACTTGCCTCCTGTCCTGTGTGCTGTTAAAGTCAGTGGGTTCCCTATTGTAAGACTTGTGAGCATCTTCATTGGGTTTATCTCACACAATGTTAAAATGAATAGTTTGGATACAAAAGTTTCATTATACAGAGTCACATACCTGAACAGTATCGGATCGGAAAAGTATCGGTATCGGTCGATACTACGTTATAAAGTATCGGTATCGGATCGGAAGTGAGAAATGTGGATCGGTGCATCCCTAGCTTTAATTAATCGTTTTCATTAGCCAAGTGTCTTTCCAACTCCTACTCTGCAGGCTTTCTGGTGCTGAACCAGATCATCATCAACCCCTTCCAGACAATACAGTTCAGTTTAAAGGACCAGTTTGGCCTGGCCTATGGAGGCCTGCGAGGGGCAGTCTGCTTTGCTTTGGTCTTCACTTTACCGGAAAGCACCAACAGAAGGAACCTGTTTGTCACAGCTTCAGTAATCATACTGTTGCTGTTTAGGTGGGTAGCACATTCAGGCCTTCTTCAACGTTTTTACCAAAATGTAGCCACTGTAGGACAAGTACATTTCTAATGAACATTTGTTATTGGTTATGGAATTAAAATCACTCTGAAGGACAGTTTTTAGGCTCCCTGGGAAGGTCTATGATTGGGTGCTGGAGAAGAGAGTCAGAATGAGAAAGGAATCTCAAATTCAGAATTGATAAACTGCTGTTTACTGTATCCTGTTCATGGACTAGCTTTTCCAAGCAAGGATATCTGAGGAAGTGTGGGAGCTTGAAAGGTTAAGTTTTCTGAACCCTGTTGTCCATTCTTTGTGCTATTTTAGACTATTGTAAAATTTCCTCGTAGAAATACACTTAGCTTTCTTTAAATCCTTCAGATACACTGTTTTATTTTAAATCTGCTTCACTGCTTTTGGCTCACGCTACTTAATCTTTTAGCAATACTTTTGCTATTTTTTAGCTTTTGACCAGCCTTATATTACTTTTAGGTCCTAGCTAGCCTTTCACTACTGCTACTTCCCACGATTAGCCAGCCAGTACTTAATTTGAACCGGATCCTACCAGAACAAGATCTGGGAACTCTCTTATTTTGACAGGATGTAACTGTTTTCTTGGATCCAGTAACTCAGGTTTACTAATAATAAAGTTATGAACAAATATGACTGCCTTGAATGAATAAAACTTATAGTGGATATGTAATCTGAAAATAATTACATAAACACTCATTTTAAACACAACAGCCACTTACGACTTTTTAATGTTGCATGCAAGCTGCACCTTCAAGTAGCAAGTACCTCTACTGTACCTTTAAAAAAATGTTGCCCTTAAAAGAGTGGTGGGTGCCAAGCTAACCAGGCAGTCCTACGCGGGCAGGAGCCCACAGGCAGCGGCCATGAACAGACAGAGGAGGCGCCTGAAGGTTTCACATGTGAAGTCGGACAGTGAATTCAGCAAAGAGTCAGGCATTAAAAAGGAGAGGGGTTTGTGGTGTTTTCCAGGAAATTATCTGGTTTAAAGCAGCAAGGTATGACGGTGTGTTCCCATTAAAGAACACGGAGTTGTGTCTCGTTTCTCTGCAGTACGTCAACAGTTTTAACTGAGTTTCTACAGAAGCAGAAAAGACACCATCAGAATTTTCTCTAGGGAAGTTATCTTTGGATAACACTCATTTTGTCTTGATAATCATATTTGTAGTCACATGTTGTGAAGGTGGGCCATAATGACATTTCCTGTGTGTTTGTTTGCTTGGCTATTAGCAAAATGTCCCATGAACCAGTGGGCAGATTTTAATGGAACTCAGAGAAAGTAGCTATTAGATGTCACCACAGCTGACCTTAATCAACACAAAAATGGCTACAACTCGATCAAGTTTACATATACTGAGCTAAAACTTGGTGTGGTAGTGGCTGAGAGTCATCCCAAACACGTACTTCAAGTGCCAGCAGATTAAAGGACAACACCCACCGTGACAGTAACAATTCACCATATTGGACAATTACTGTAGTAGAATATGATGTCTATTTTCATTTTTGCATTTGGGCCAGGCGAGTGTAAAAAAACAAAACAAAAAAAACAACGTAGTCCCGGAAACATCCGGAAACCCGGCCGAAGATTGCCGAAGTCCGGAGTGACGTAAATACAGGCTCCACTCAGAAAGCAGGAGTGAGTTCGCGATGGAGGCTTATGACAGTGAGAGCCGCGGATCCGCACTCAGAATATGATAGACATCAGTGTGCGACCGCAGGATTAATCAACAGACAGATTTATTAACAAGGGAATATTAAAAATGTTTCACTTTTTTTTCCCCTCTCTCTCTGAGCAACAGAGGTGGTGCTGCTATCTGTGCGTGCACGCTGACGTGCAGCCAGCTGTACATTTATTACTGAGGAAATATTAAAAATGACACGACAACTTGTACACGTCTGACGTCTGTCCCACAATAAATACGTTGCGGTCCAGTTCAGCTCAGCTCCACGCCTCTTTTGGAGCCGCGCTGTGGCTTCATTTCTGAACAAGTTTATTTGAGCGGGACCTACCCGCATTCACCTGTTGTTTTATGAATGACCCGAGGAGGATTAAAGCCGGACTGGTCTATGTGGGAATAGCGCGGGTTTGACTTTTGAAAGGGGTAAAAAGCCGAGCCGGCTTCGTGAGGAAATTAATGAATTTGTCGCGAGCGAGCGAATTAAACTTGCGTCCTACGTGGATGCGCAATCTCTAAATATTTCCTGGTGCAACTGTGGATTCAGGACCAGCGCTCTTTTTTATTTATTTTTTAGAACTTTTTAATAAGATATAACACTGCTGCAATAATGAAGCTACGTTGATGCATGCTTGTTATAACTCCGCATGCATTCAAAGCGGATACTTCAGTGACGTCAATGCCCATATATGGAGAGGGGCAGATTTTCCCGGAGCTGCTGCTAAAAACTGCTAAAAAACATGAAATGACACATTTAGCGTTATTTCTCTACAATATAAATAAACGCTCCTGTTTTATTATTTAATTAACTACTAAATATTTATGGCGATGCAATTTGAAAACATGGTGGGTCATGTCCTAGATCTCGCTATAATGCATACTATTGTGTGTAAAATTAAAGTTTTAACCACAAAAGCTAAACCTCTGTTCCTTCTGGTCATTAAGCAGAAAATATATTTGCTTATGCATGATATTGGCAAAGTATCGGTATCGGCCGATATTAGAAATAAAGGTAAATGTCGGACATCGACCATTCTATCAAAATAACTCATCAATATAAAAGGCTTCTGTTTTAAGTAAATTCTTAATTTAAAAAAACTGCCAACTATATCTATTAATGCACTACTACTTAAACACTTTTCACTTGTCACTTGTGCACAGGTTGAGTTTAGATTTGTGAACATTTACAAATTTGCGCTGTTTGAGTTTTGTCATTGTGTTAGAGAGTAAATGTTATCAATAAATTTGACATTAAACATAATCCAAGTTGAAGTGTTACATCATTTTCAGCCCCCTTTTTGTCATCTGCATTTGGTAGCAGGCCAAACTGACAAAGACCATGCAGAATAATGTAGTATTTTAATTCCACAGCAGAGATAGGTATGTAGTCTCTGTAAGTAGGTGTAGGGGGAAAATAAATAAATAAAACGGTATCGATATCGGTTATGGGCCAAATAAGTTTTAACATATCGGATATCGGCCAAAAATCTAATATCGTGCATACCTAGTTTGTTTTAACTCCATTCCTTCTCATCCCAAGATTATTTAAGACCAAAGCTCTGATCACTATGCACTCATTTTAAGAATGTTAGGCTTTTAATCTTAATATTTGTTTTTCTCTAGAAAACAGAAAATTTAAGAAACAAAAAAAGTCATTATTTAAAAGCAACGCCCAGGTTAAATGTATTCTTCTACATCTCATTCAGCAACGCGTCTATTAGAGGCTGAAACTGCGTAATCTGTAGTCCTGAACGAGTGCAGCACGTAAATGCACAAACTGTTCGTACTAAATCTGATTTAACTGCAGCTAATGAAGCTGTTTTCCATCAAGGAAAGTGCCATCCTGACTGCGTACTTGTTTAATGCAGACAGTAATGATAAAACTTCACAGTTTATTTCTGCAAGACTTTGTTCTTTCTGCTCTTGTCTCCTTGTCAGAGATGAGAAGGAGGCGTCTTGTCCAAAGAAGATGCTTCTGGCTACAGACATAAAGAAAATGCACAACATCCTGTCTAAGACCATGTACAAGATCCAGCACAGGGTAACAATCATGATTACCATTTCAAACTAAAAGTGTGCTTTATATTTATTGAGTAACCAAATTCTCCCAGAAAGCAATAAATGGATTTACAGCTGAATAACTGCTGGAGTCAAACCAACTCAGAATGGCAACCAAGGCTAACTGACTTTAGCAAACACAAAAATGACTGTATCTTATGGGATTTTACAGATAGTGAGCTAAAATCTGATGTGGTAGTTGCTGATAGACTTCTATATCATACACTTATAACAGATTGCCTGAGATCTTTAAAACATGCAAAGTATCAGGGCAATTAGCATTCTTTGAAGGTATACTAGCTTTATTTTGGAAGACATAAATGATTATGGAATGTGTTTATTTAGTTTAACCTAAAGATATGCAGCAAATTTAGATGATGAAATGAAATATTTTAGTCAAATTATATACACAAAAAAGTCAAGGCATTTGTTTGAGATGCATGTCAAAAACACAATTTAGGCTAAATTTTAGGTTGGAATTATATAATTGTTATTTATTTATTTATTTAATATCATAAAGTGTTTGTCCTTGTAATGCTTCTTTCTTAAACCTATATTTCATCTTGTGGATATAGAAAGAGCAAAGCTCCCGATTGTGTCAAATGTAATATTTATGTCCATGTCTGAAGTCGAGCAATGGCTTGAAAAAAAAGGAAAAAAGGAAGGAAACATAAAATCAGAGCCCAGAGCGAAAAGTAGTTATATAGTGATGGAAATTTCAGATGATCTATAGCTGAAACATTTTGTGAGGTCTAACTCTGATTGTTTTCCTTTGTACCCCTCTAATTTTATTGTTAAGATTTTGGAATGCAAGTCTGATACCAAGGGGGGCCCTCAGCAAGATTTATACACTTTTCATATCATGAGACCAGTTTGGACTCTTTTAGACTGAAATGGGAAACAGACTCTGAAGAATCCATAACAGACTCGGTCTCAAGATCATTAAGAACATTTACTCATTTTCAATCTGCCTGATACATGCTGTAATTCAGTTCAAGATATGGCACAGGTTGCACTGGTCCAAAGGCAAGCTGTCCAAGATCAAAGCCGACCTGTACCCTGCATGTAATTGTTGCAAACAAACTCCAGCTACACTCCTTCATACATTCTGGACCTGTCCCAAACTGCAGACCTTTTGGCAATCTATTTTTGACACCTTCTCTGGGATATGTGACAAAACTGTACACCCATCACCATTCATCTCATTGTTCAGGGTGGTCGCTGTGGATACGTCCTTCAGCAAATACAAGAAGGATGGGATTGCTTTTGGCTTTCTTCTGGCCAGGAGACTTGTTTTGTGCAATTGGAAGGCCCCACACACCCCAGCATAGATACATTGGATAAGAGAGATGATGTATCTACGGTGGCCCCAAGGTGTAAATGAACAACATTTTAAAAAACAGAATTACATTTGGAAAAACACAACAAAAACAACAAAAACACAACAACATTTGAAAAAACGAAATTACATTTGAAAAAACGAAATTACATTTGAAAAAACGGAATTACATTAAGCCAAAGCGGAAGTGGCCGGAATCACGTTAGAAAAAAACGGAATTACATTTGGAAAAACACAACAAAAACACAACAACATTTGAAAAAACGAAATTACATTAGAAAAAAACAGAATTACATTTGAAAAAACAAAATAACATTTGGAAAAACCGTAAATTAATCCCATTTTTCGAAATGTTATTTTGTTTTTTCAAATGTAATTCTGTTTTTTCTAATGTAATTTCGTTTTTCCAAATGTTATTTTGTTTTTTCATATGTAATTCTGTTTTTTTCTAATGTAATTTCGTTTTTTCAAATGTTGTGTTTTTGTTGTGTTTTTCCAAATGTAATTCCGTTTTTTTCTAATGTGATTTGGGCCACTTCCGCTTCAGCCACATCCGGTTTGGCTTAATGTAATTTGTTTATTTCTAATGTGATTCCGGCCACTTCTGCTTTGGCTTAATGTAATTCCGTTTTTTCAAATGTCATTTCGTTTTTTCAAATGTCATTTCGTTTTTCAAATGTCATTTCGTTTTTCAAATGTCATTTCGTTTTTTCAAATGTTGTTGTGTTTTTGTTGTGTTTTTCCAAATGTAATTCCGTTTTTTTAAATGTTGTTCATTTACACCTTGGGGCCACCGTATGTATCATATCCATCTGGAAAAAATCAGATACAGTATACCCTGAAGCCATCATACCATTGTGTCATCATAGTTCAGTCCTTCCAGCCGCGGGCTCAGGTCTGTCATGGCGGCTGTCTCCATGATCCTCCATCTGCCTGCATGGACCGAACTCTACGGACCCGTTCAGTTCCGCAGGGAAATCTGGGATGTTCTCTGTCTGCCGGACCGGTTCTGAAGGGCAGTCTGTGAGGGCAGCTGCTGTGGTCATTATTACCATCAAGCTGCTGATGGTACCCAACTAGACCTGCTAACTAGACCTGCTAACTAGACCTGATAACGCTGCCAACAAGATCCTCCATCTGCCTGCTCAGACCGAACTCTGCGGACCCGTTCAGTTCTGTGGGGGAACCTTGGATGTTGTCTGTCTGCCAGACCTGGTCCTGGAGGGCAGTGTGAGAAGTAGCTGCTGCAGTCCTTATTATCATCAAGCTGCTGTAACGAATAATGTGGGGTAAGGTATTTAAACACTTACTGGACCACCATTATTGTAGAGATATAGGACTTACTGGTCAGTTTACTGACTTACCTATAGTTTTAGGTGCGCATCGCTGAGCAGACTTTTATCTGCACAAACATGCCACCAATTCACGGGGTCTCAACTTTTTCAGAATAAATCAATAAATCTGTGATGTGATTAGCCAGAAATGTAACTTCACAAGAGAATCCAACTTATGTTGGTCTACCAGAAAAATAGACCTTTTATTGAAACTATCACAAAAATTACATTAAACATTTGTATCGATATTAGCTCTGATTTACTAACTACGTTGACAAGAATTCAAATTAAAACAAACAGACATTGGGAATTTAAACTGTTGGCACATTACTTGACAGATTAAAACTTGTGAAAAATAAGAAATAGGAGGAAGAAGATGAAAGCTGAGTTAACTGAAATTGATTATTTTGAGCAGACAGGGTGACACCTTTTTCCCCACACAAGCAGACTGCTGGGCTCCCGTACGTTCAAGCACACCACGACTCGTTACCTGTTGACGGTTCGTCTCTTGGAGATAAGAGTGGAGAAGTGTCTGGACACACGACGTGGATGAGTTTGTCCAACGGCCGTCCAGTTGGAACTTCAGCGTGTGTGGCTGATTCACGATACGAGGAAACTCGCCTCCCTCGGCAGGGAACAAAGGTCAAGCGCGCTGACTGACTTTCAAAATAAAACTTCCGAAAACAAATTCTTTCAGAAATGAGTGAGTGAGTTACAGTAAGCTTTACTGTAACCCAGCTGAAACGTGGGTCTAGTTGACATATGACCGGAACGTCTCTAGCTTTTTCAGAGGAGAGAAGCAGGTTGTGAGCTTAGTTCTCCCAAAGCACCAAAGGGAAAATGCAGGAAGTGCCCATTATATGGGAGGCGGGATCTGACCCACCTCCTTAACGACTACTGGCTGAACTAACAAAATAAAAGATGGAAGTTTAATTCCATAGGCAGAAAGACTCTTGACGGACAACAGGAAAACTGTTTACATAAACAGCCAGATGGACTGGCCTGTTGAGTCTAAGTTGCAGACAAAACAGAGAAGAGAGTGAACAGCTTACCCTGACTCATGTCCTAGATTTCAGAGCACACTTGTATTGTAGAATAAACCAGCATAAAGGTCAAACTCATGCAAGTAACAGATCATCATTGAAATGACAAAAAGTATACTGTTTGATCAATTCTGAATTAACACACATTAAAGAGAAAGTTCAATCTGATTAATTAGTGTCCATTAATTCATAATAATTGTTAACCAATATAAGTGTCCAATCGTCTCCTTGAGGGCTTCAAGAAGGTGTAACACTTAGAGTTTCAGAGAGATGCAGAGAGGTGTACTTGAAGGTCAAGCCTAAATACTGCTTACGGGACCTGCTAACAAGACCTGCTAATACTGCTACCAAGACCACGCTGCTAACCAAACCACACCGCAATCAGTACCATGGTGCCAACAGGACCATGTTGCTAAGAGAAACCTCACTGTCATCACAATCAAGTGCCAATAGGACCATGCTGCTGTGGATTTATTTCTTTTTCACTTTTGGTGCCTTGTTTTTGTATTTTTGATGTGTGCTTTGAATAAATCCTAGTTTATGTTAGTTTAGTTTATGTTAGTGCTCGCATTAAGCGTGTGAACTATAGCCGAACTAAACCTATGAGAATCCTGCTGCTGTTGTTCAGTGTAACTATTAGTGACTAGTGTACTGTATATCTTAGACTTTTTAGCGTACCGTTGGGCGTTCATTTAGCGTATATCTTAGTTAATATCTTAGATCCTTGTTTATGTTTTCCTTTTGCAATTTATATTTTTGCTATTGTTGGATGTAGCTGGGACCTTGTGCACACAATTTCGTTCCACCTCATGTACCACATGGGATGTGAATGTCAATAAAGAACCATGAATCCTTGAAGGGTTCTGTTAAAAGTTTATGGGACATTTGGCAGCCCTTTATATGTTGTATGTGGAAAACTTGTCAATGTGTGTGTGACTGATACGGTATGGGAGGGGAGGGGAGGAGTGGGAGATTTTTTTTCTGTGTGTTCTCTTTTTTTTGTTTGTTTGTTTTTGTGTTTGTAGGTTAAAAAAAACTTTGGAAAAAATGGTAGAATTTAGTGGGGACCCTGAACTGGAATTTGACGATGCAGAACACAACTACTGCACAAGAACTGCATGCTAATGTTCCAAAACAGCTGGATGAAGAAAATTTGAGCATGAATGTACAGAAACTACAGTATTTTAAATGATGTATGTAGTAGGCATTTTAGTGCTAGATTTAATGACACTGCTAACAAGAAAATAGAATTCTTTGTGGAATCTGCTTTTTTTGTTGGATTTATCTTCTCAACTTCTATGCTATTTTCAAGGCACCTGTGTAATTTTTAATCAGTTTTCTGTAAAGTTTTAAATGTTAACTCAAGTTCTGGTGTTTAACTTCCAGACAATGGCCTACGCCAGTAAATACAAACTACCAGATGACAGCCGAACCTGAGAAATTCTGATTTGTCGCCATGCCAGTGTCCATCTGTGTCAAGGTTTTAGCAGCTAGGAGCGAACCCAATGTGCAGACAAGACTCTGGAGGCAGGAGATACAAAAATATATATGTTTAATAATAATAAAGGAAAAGGCTGACGTGGCAGCAACTCACACGCAGGAGATTGGAGCAAGACAGGACACATCGGGGAGACCCAAGGATGATGCGACAAAGGACAAGACTCACAGACAGACTACACAGACAAGACAGGATGTGATTACAAACAGCTGGGAACACAAGGAGGAATTAATCGAGAATAATGAGACACACACACAAGGGTGCACAGACAAGAGACGCCCACTAGATGGTGCCATCCTTACAGTCGGCGCATCTGCACTGAAAGTTTTTGTGAGCAGGTTTGTGAAAAAGGTTGTTTCACTGAACTGGGCTCTTTATCTTCAACCTACCTCTCTTCCACTCATACCTTCTTCTTTTGTAGCCAGTAGAGAACAACTCTGAATCTCAGAAGTACTATTCCCTCCAGCCTGGTGGGAATCTGGACTCTGCTTTTGCCATCAGAAGACAAAGTCATGGTGAGCTACTAAAGACGGTTCAATAGCAACAAAAAGCCCTAAAGTGTAGATACTGTACTCAACAACTTGTTTTGCTTAGTTATTCCTAAGCTGGATCACCACCAATCCTCTGGTGCGCCTCCACGCTCCTCATCCTGCTCTTCAATCTTTATGAAGAGGATGAACACCGTCAAGGAATTAAGAAGTCCCGGAGAGCATCCAGCTGCATACCAACATCCAGCTGAGGGGATTTCTGGTTCAAGAGGCAGGAAACAACCAGTTCCTATAACAAGAAGACACAGATCCTATCGGAAGAAAACGTAATCTCTGAGCATCCAGAAGGTGGTGAGGAACGAGCACTTCATCCTCCACGTTGGGTCCCTGAAAATAGACATCCAAGAGAAAACAAAGCTGAAAATCTGTTGTGGAGACACTCATCACCCAGGTCTCAACACTCAAGGACACCACAACAGAAACCTCGTGTTTCATCCCCTTGAAATGTTTACAAAAGTATCTTGAGCATCAAATAATATTACACCTCAAAGACTCCTGACCATTACTGATGGAAAGGAGGTTCTCCATTTACTTGTACACTTATTAGCACTCATCAGAATTTGTTATGTTTGAAATCACATAAATGTTGGTTTCATAAACTCACAACCATGCTTCAAAAAGGTGTAATTAATGAGGGGGAAAAAATCCAAACATTTCTGTCTCATTCCCCATTGAATAAGATTTTTTTAAAAGTTTTTCATCAGATTTTGACAGATTACACCTCAGGTCGTATGCCAACCAACCAGCATTAATTATATTGAGCAAGAGCTTTTCCACCATGAGACATTAAACTTGGCATATATTTTTTTACAAACTTTTAACACTCAATGCTTCAAAACACCCATCCATCCTCTCATCGCCATTTTCTGCCACTTATCTATAGTTGCAGAGCAACAGGTCCAGGAAAGAAACGCATACATCCCCATCCCCAGATTCTATGGAGAATCTCAAGGTATTACCATATCAGGGTGGACTTTTGCTCCTTCTGGTGAGTACTGTCCAGGGATTGAGCTAAGATCAGTGGGACATGCGAGAAAACCTCCATCGGTAGGCACTTAGGAGGCATTATAATCAGATGCCTGAACTGCCAAAGTTGCTTCATTTGATGTGGAGGAGCAACAACTCTAAACTGAGATCCCTCTGGATGTTAAAGCGCCTCCTATCAAAGCCTATCAAAGGCTGAACCTGGGCACCCTATGAGATAATCTAATTTCTGCTTATATTTGGGATCTTGTTCTTTCACTCATGATCCAAACCTCATGACCATAATAAATAGATAAAAGTAAGATTTAAAAAAAAAAAGAGTTGTAAACAATATTTGCAATGAATGTTTTGGACCGATCTGTATTCATGAAGTAATTTTCTCTTGAAATATTTTGTTAAAGTTTGTGGGACTGTTTCATTTGAAATTGCCAATTACCGGTGTATCAGTAAGTTAAAACATATATCATTACACTATTATACATAACACAAGTACACGTATTTTTTGTTGTTGTTGTTTTGTAATAAGCATTTATTTGAATTTGAGGAGCTATGACTCAAAAACTGCAGTATGAAAAAGAACATGCAGTCTCATCTTTCTATCTGTAAAATACATAAATAGGAACAGTTTTAGCGTCACAGATGTCCTCTAATAAGACAAAGAACAAAGAGTAGTGCAGCTTTCTGCTCTGGTAAAGGATTAAAGGACGATTAGATGAGTGCCAACACAAGCCCACACAACAGACCAATGTACGAAACAATTCTCCAAAAACTAGCCTCATGTGTGCACGCAGAGCCAATTCAACAGATGGCTACATGGTGTGTATGAAGATGACTGCATGGGGTAAAATTAGAAGCAAACTGAGGTTAAAGTGAAGCCTTGATTTATTTCACAAGAGATTACGTAGCATAGAAAGACATGCAGCTAGAGGGCTTAAATCAGGAAAAAGGTGACCATTTGTTCAATCCGCCCACATGCTGCTAAGTATGGGTTCTCTACACATACTGAAGGGATACAATCTAAATTAGTCCAGAAACTGAAACTGCAGTTATTTTACTGCCTTTCACAATCAAGAAAAAAGTGTTAAAAAGTAAAGGAAAGTAAAAGAATGAAAATGTTACTAAAGCAAGTCAGCAGTGTCTGGCTTCCAGGTTAAATGCTTTCAGAACATCACATTTAAAGCAAACCTATAAACTTTAGCATGTCCAGCTAATCCGCTAAAGCAAAAGCAGCAAAATAAAAATAAAACATTAGCACGTTCAACAAAAAAAATTAACAATAAAAAAAGGGCAAATTAAAAGTCTCCCTCTGTCCTTTTTTCTGGCAGTTGCATTTCTAACATCCTTCTACCAATATACCCACTGTCCCTTCTCTGGACTTGTCCAAACCATCTCAGTCTGGCCTCTCTAACTTTATCTCCCAGTTGTTCAACATGTGCTGTACCTCTGATGATTTCATTCCTAATCTTATCCACCCTTGTCACTCCTAAGGAGAACCTCAACATCTTCATTTCTGCCACTTCCAGTTCTTTCTCCTGTCTTTTTGTCAGTGCCACTGTCTCCAGACCATAAAACATAACTGGGCTCACAAATTTCTTGTAAATTTTTCCTTTGACCATTTCTGCCACATTTTGTCACAAATTGCTCTTGAAATGTTTCTCCATCCACTCCATCCTGCCTGGACTCTCTTCTTACCACATTCTCCATTTTCCTGGACAGTGGACCCCAAGTACTTGAAGTCCTGCACCTTTGTGACCTCTGCTCCTTGTAGCCTCACTGTTCCACCTCCTCCCTCTCATTCACACACATGTACTCTGTCTTACTACGGCTGACTTTCATTCCTCTTCTTTCAAATGCATACCTCCAACTCTCTAGAGCTGCTATTTCTAACCCGAGCCCTAAGCCTGGCCCCACCCGACATGAATTTGGGGTGGGCCGGGCCATGATAATGTCCTGGATGGGCGGGCCGGGTCGTGTCGGGCTTCTGATTGGGTCAGGATCAGCTGCGATCCAATTATATGATGACATGGCTTTCCATACTATCACCAGTCGCATGTGGCCATTTCACCTCGAGCTGAATGGCCTTGAAACAGGTAAAATAAAGCTCAGTTAAGCTTCATACGGGACTGTACTGCCAGGAAGCGATCCATTGCCCAAATGAACTTTCATTCAGCCGCTGGATGGCTGACGACCCAAACAGGTGAGATCCCAAAGCAGACATAGAGCAGTGTCCGCGAATAAATCAGAATACAGGCAGAAATAGGGTTTAAATGTTCTTTTACGGCCATGAAAGGACAAACACCCCATCAGCTTTGAATCTTCTGTCCCTCAATTCAGCTGCGCATCCCCGATCGTTAATAACTAATTTGAAATGTAGTTTTTTTTCTAGGTTTGGACCTGTATTTACTGTTAATTCGTCGGGTCGGGTGGGGTTCGGAAATTATGACTGTGGGCTGGAGATGTGGTCAGATCTGATTTTTTTCAGGCCAAATACAACACTACAGTATCTCTCCAAGTTCTCTTCCACCTGTTCCTTGTTCTCATCCCCCAGATCACAATGTCATCTGCAAACATCATAGTCCATGGAGATTCCTGCCTGACTTCATCTGTTAGTCGGTCCATCGCCAGATCAAACAAGAAGGGGCTCAGAGCTGATCCTTGATGCACTCCCACCTCCACCTTGAAGCTATCTGTCATGTAATCTCACCACTGTCCTGCTGTCCTCATACATGTCCTGTACCAGTCTAATATACTTTTCTGCCACTCCAGATTTCCTCATACTATACCACACCTTTTTTCTTGGCACCATGCCATATTTTTTTCTAAATCCACAAAGACACAACGGAGTTCTTTCTGACCTTCTCTGTACTTCTCCATCAACGACCTCAAAGCGAATATGACATCTGTGGTGCTCTTTCTTGGCATGAAACCATACTGCTGCTCACAAATAGTGATCACCTCTCGTCTAAGTCTGGCTTCCACAACTTTCTCCCAGATCTTCATGTAGTAATGAGTGTCTGTACATCACCCGTGTTTTTAAAATGGGCACAGCACTCCTCTCCATTCCTCTGGCATTTTCTCACTCTCTAAAATGCCACTGAATAATCATTTGGTCAAAAACCTCATTGCCAATTCTCCTAAACATTTCCAAACCTCCACTGGTATGTCATCAGGTCCTACTGCCTTTTCCGTTTTCTTTCTCTTTTTGAACTTCGCTATCACTAATCTTTTCCACTTCCTGTTCCACAGTTTCTATGACCTCTACTTTTCTTTCCCTTTCCTTCTCTTCATTCATTAGCTCCTCAAGGTACTCCTTCCTTCTTCCCATCACACTCCTTACTTGTTGTTAGAACATTATCATTTATTTATTTAACCTGCTGCACATCCTTTCCATCCTGGTCCCTCTGTCTCGCCAGTTGATACAAGTCCTTCTCTCACTCTTTAGCATCCAGCCTATTGTACAACTCATTTTACGCTTTTTGTATATCCTTTTCCAACTCCCACTTTGTCCTCCATTGCATCTTCTTAAAACCAAAATCTAACCATTAGCATAAAAGGCTAATGAGTTGTGCTTTTTTAACAGGTAGTTAACAATAATGCTAACTTTATTTGACCCAAAGCGCAATACCATTGTTGTTTCACTGTTCATATATTTATGTAAATAAATAGTCTACTTAAGGGGGATTGTTAATAAATCAATTTAAACAGCAAGAATACCACCTTCACAAAAATAAAAATCATTAAATAACTACAATACTGTATAAGTCATACAGTCTAACAATTACTTCATAGTCCATTTTATTTATATTTCTAAAAACAAGTCTTTGTTTTAATAATCCCCTTCAGATTTCCCAAACTTTGTTTTCAGGGAAGAAGAAATTTTAACATTATGAATGTCGCATTAGAGCAAGTTTGTGATTTCTTTAGGTTCTTGCTTTCTCGTTTCTCTCGTCTTTCTGTTTGTGACCCAGATTTCAACAAATATGGTGAATGTTATTATTTAATTTTAACCCTAGAAAGTGGTGCAATATTACTATTGGGTTTTGTAGACAAAGTTGAATATTTTACAACAAAAAATATAATATTGGATCGTACATTTCAATCCGAACATGGATTCAGTATTATGAGCTCATGCACGCATTAATGCAGTACTCAGTTGTATTCCAGCATTTAAACATCTAAAAGCAGGCGGAGGACCCTTAGGTCCAATTAAACTCAGGGGAGACGAGTTAGAGCTCCAAATGCTTTAATGTTCCCTTTTATTAGTCCACTCAGGTCTTTATGGCCTTCATATATTCATTCAAAGGTTACAGCCTTCGATCAGGAAAGCTTTAAATGCTGTAACTTCTCAACAGTAGTTTATAACAACTTTCTTTTTTATAAAAGTTGTACCAAAGATAGTTTGTTAAAAATCAGTGCAAAAATATATATTTTATTCATCCTGATCCAATAAAATTTCATAATGACTTTCATTCAGTCATAGGTCCTACTCTTTACAATCTACAAAGTACATGAGTAATGTAAGTAAGAACATTCCTGACACATCCTTACATTTCTATGCCGACGATGCAGTTGTTTATTGTCGAGCTAAAATAGTAGCTAAGATTTTCCAGCTTTTACAGTCTGCGTTCAACATCATCCAGTCTGATTTGTTCTGTCTCAAACTTGTACTAAATGCTACTAAAATCAAAGGGGTGTTGTTTTCAAACACGAAGTCGGTACCAGCAGTCCATCTTTCTATATTATCTTTGAATGGTGTTCCTATTGAGTTTGTCAATTCTTACAAATACTTGGGAATCTTGGTCGATTCACATCTCTCTTTTTGGCCTCATGCTGAAAACTTGATGAAGAAACTGAAATTCAAACTGGGTTTCTTTTTTGAGAAACAGATCTTGTTTAACTCTGAATGCTAGGGAACACCTTGTACCGTGTTTTCCGGCCTATAAGTCACAGTTTTATTTTACTAATTTTCATGTCCTGCGACTTATAGGGTAAAGTGACATATTTAGGGATTTTTTCCCATATTTTTCGACCAATTTATGGCTGAGATATGACCGTTTCCATTCATTCTGACGAAATAAATGGAGCAGTACCAATTTCGGCCGCTAGGGTCCACCGACCGTTCCCAGCTCATGTGTCCGACAGAAGCCTCCTCTGCTCGGACTCACTCTGTCGCAGCCTGGCCTCCTGTTCTCTGGAGCCCTGACACTTCCAGAGAGTCCACCGACCGTTCCCATCTCATGTGTCCGACAGAAGCGTCCTCTGCTTGGACTCACTCTGTCGCAGCATGGCCTCCTGCTCTCTGGACTACTCCTGCTCCTGCTTTCTGGACTACTCCTGCTCTCTGAACTACTGTTACCTCTGTGTTTGTTAGCAAAATACCAGCTAGCACCAGACTCACCTCACCACCAGACGAAGAGCACCTCAGAGTGACCGCAGCAGAAGTGAGAGGCAGTCTCAGAAGGATCAACCCTCATAAAGCAACCGGACCAGACAACATCCCAGGGAAAGTTCTGAAGGAATGTGCGGACCAGCTCTGTGAGGTGCTGGCTGACATCTTCACCACCTCACTTGCACTGGAGTCAGTTCCCACCTGCCTGAAGACCGCCACCATCATCCCAGTCCCAAAGAGCTCCACAGTGACTGGTCTGAATGACTATAGACCGGTGGCCCTCACCCCGATAGTCGCTAAATGTTTTGAGAAACTGGTCATGTCCCACATCAAGACAACCGTCAACATCAACGAGGACCCTCATCAATATGCATACCGCGAGAACCGATCAACAGAGGACGCCATCTCCTCTGTGGTCCACACTGCTCTCACCCACCTGGATCAGAAGGACTCATACGTGCGTCTGCTCTTTGTGGACTTCACATCTGCCTTCAACACCATGATCCCCCAAACTCTGATAGACAAACTATCTACACTTGGACTAAGCCCCTCCATTTGTAACTGGGTACTAGACTTCTTAACAAACAGACCACAGTCCGTGAAGATCCACAACTTCTCCTCCTCCACCATAACCCTCAGCACTGGCTCTCCCCAAGGATGTGTGCTGAGCCCTCTTCTGTTCACTCTGCTCACATATGATTGTACAGCCACACATCCAGGCTGTCATATTGTTAAGTTTGCAGATGATACAGCGGTGGTGGGATGCATCACAAACAATGATGAGTCCAGCTACAGACAGGAGGTGGAACACCTGGAGAGCTGGTGCAAAGAGAATAATCTTCACATGAATGTGAAGAAGACAAAGGAGATGATTGTGGACTTCAGAAGGAACAAACACACCCATGCCCCACTGAACATAGGTGGATCTGCGGTGGAGGTGGTCTCCAGCTACAAATACTTGGGTGTACACTTGAATGATAACCTCAGCTGGAGCAACAACACCACCAGCCTGATCAAGAAAGGTCATCAGAGACTCTACTTCCTCAGACGGCTGAGACGAGCTGGTCTGAGCAGCCCAGTTCTCACCTCGTTCTACAGGTGTGCAGTGGAGAGCATCCTGTGCTCCAGCATCAATGTGTGGCATGGAGGCTGCACAGTTGCAGAGAGGAAAGCTCTGCAGAGAGTGGTGAAGGCTGCACAGAAGTCTGTTGGAGTCAGTCTCCCCACCATCACAGACATTTACACCTCCAGATGCAGGAAAAGAGCCACCTGCATCATGAAAGACCTCACTCACCCAGCACACTCACTCTTTGCCCCACTCCCCTCAGGACGGAGGTTGAGGAGCATCAAATGTAGAACCACTAGACTGAGGAACAGCTTCTACCCTGAGGCTGTTAGACTCATGAATAAATAAATAAGAATAAACACTGCAAAATATCACATCATGCTGATGCTGATCTGTTTTCTTGTTGCTGTGTTCATCTGTGACCATCTGCTCATACAGACTCGTGTTCGTGCTGCTGTTTATAATGATGTTTTTCTACTACATTAGGGCTTAGTGTATTACTAGTTGATGTTTCTCTTAGTTAATCCTAGATGTTATTACTGTTTTTCTCTTGCATTTGTTGTGGATGTAATCTCGTTTTCATCACATGTACCACATGTGGTGCAAATGACAATAAAGACTCTCTGACTCTGACTCTCTGAAAATAGCTCAAGAACCACAGGACAGATTTTGATGAAACTTACAGAAAGTGATCACTGGATGGACACTTACAATGAGTTAGCTTTAGGAGATGTTTGAGCGAAAATTCGATTTATTTAAAATTTATTTTCGCAGCGCGCGACAATTTGGAAGATTGTCAAAGCGAAACAATTTAAATCCAGCTGATTTGAACATTACGTTAATTTTTAAAGGAAACGTTAAGCTCAGAAACACTTTTGCTATAATGTCAGCAAACATATATATTTTATAAGGTGTATATCTTGTTAATTTTTTTTTTTTTTTTACATTTTTGGGCGCTAGTGGCCTTTATTGGAAAGGGAGAGGGCAAAACGGTAGAGAGGGGGGGGAGACACCACAGAAAGAAGCTCGTCGGGTCTGGGACGTGAACCCACGACGCCTGTGGAGAGGCTCAGCCTCAAGCATATGTGCCGCCCGCTTTATCCCCTGCGCCAAAGCGGCGGCACATATCTTGTTAAATTTTAAAGAAATGAAGCGTATCTGCTCGCTGCGCGTGCATGCTTCGCAGCACCGACGTAGCAAAACTATTTTTTTAAATTCAGCTGAGTTGACCGGTACGTGCATTTATTAAGGAAAAGTTCAGCTCAGACACATCTTTGCTATAATTTTCAGCAAACAAATAATTGTTTTTAAGTGTTAATCTTGTTAAAGTCCTACCGTGCACGCTCCTGTGGCCATTTCCGGGTTGTCACCGCTGACGCATAACATACGCGACGCATCAGCGGTGACGCATAATAGATGCATCTTATAGGGCGAAGCGACATATTTATGGATTTTTCCACTTTATTGGACATAATTGGACTGATGTGACGGTGGTGCGACTTATCGTCAGGAAAATATGGTAAATGCTATTTTCCTTCTGTCCATTGATTACGGTGATGTTATTTACATGAACGCTCCTGCAAGCACCGTGCAGATGTTGGACGCTGTCTATCACGGCGTGTGAAGATTCATAACTGGCTGTAACTATCGTACCCACCACTGCACCCTGTATTCACTGGTCAACTGGTCATCATTAACTGCACGCAGACTCTCACACTGGTACATTTTCATCTTTAAATCACTTCTTGGTCTGCTGCAGTCATCCATCTTGTCGTCAGTGCAGTTACAGCATGCACTCTTAGGACATCATTACATGCAGCGGACTGAACTTGGCAAAAAAGCCTCTTTTGCTCCTGTCACCTGGAACACCTTGCAACAAGATCTGAAGCTGTCGACTTTGACCTCTATAGGATTTTAAACAACTACTAAGTTCACGGCAAAAACCAATGCAGACATGTTCCTGTTTTTTTTACCTCGTTTCATAAGGTAGCTTGATTTTATTTTGTTTTAAATCACTACTTGTACTGTATTTACTTTTCATTTTAGATGCATTTGATGGCTGTTTATTGTTGTGTGTACCTCATCTGTGTTTTTTGTTGTTGTCCAAAACAGGTCTCTCTTGTCAACGAGTCCTTGTGACTCATTGAGACTAACCTGTATAAATAAAGGCTGAATGAATTCTTTTTATAATTCTGTGAACGCAAAACTAAAAAAGAAAAAAATTCTAGCTAAAAAAAAAAGAAAAAAAAAAAAAGGGAACAGACACCTGTTGATTCTTCAGGGGTCAAAGGTTTCAGTCCATCAATAATTAAATGCACGAAAAGCACCACATTAAAAGTGAGAAATCTCAAATGCTACGGCTGCAGAAATCTTTGCCTGGAGCCCATTTGCATCCTGATGAAGGAACGTCTTGGTATGTGGGAGGTACAGTACTGGCAAACATCCTGGTTTATGAGCTGCCCATCAGCTGCTTCTGCGAAGCAGCAAATATAGAAGAGAAGCAGAGAAGAGAGAGAGAGAGAGAGACGTAAACGCACAGAGAGAAACAAAGCAGGGAAAGAAAAACAGATTGTGGATTTAAATGTGCTGAAGCTTCAGCGAGGAAGATGAGGAGAAGCTCTGCAGCCTTCAGTCAGATCTGCGCTCGCAGCTGAGGAGCAGAGAGGGAAGTCCAACACCTTCAGGGTTTTTATAATCCCACTCTCAGACTGGAGGAGGATTCTGTGAACCTGGAGAGCCAACATGAACCAAACTGCATCCGTCTCCCATCAGATCGACTGTCCGCCCGCCAAAGACACAAAGGTATGGTCTCCTCGTGTGGCTCCCTGCTCATCTTCATCAGATCAGAGTCAAACTCTCTCAGCTTTGGTTTCTTGATTTCATGGCATGAGTCCGTTCTTGTTGGAAGCCCGTTCCCCCCCACTTTTATTTAAAAAATATTCAAAGTTGTACTGATGATGTACTTTGTGAGTCGCCACCTGGTCATGTTGGAGGAGTTTGTGTGTGATGGGTCCGGTAAAGAATGATTTATAAAACATATATGGTCAGAAGATAGCAAGGACTTCAATAAGTCCCTCGCCTGGACAGGGGTCACAGGGGTCACACCCTGGAGCCAGGCCTGATGGGGACTGCAGTGACTTAATACATGTACTGTAGTGTGAATTGTGTTGTGATCCATTTTGGCAACTTTCTCTTCCTGCAGTTTTCAAGCTATTTCAACAAATCATATCAAGACGTTTAGCTTGTTTTAGGAGAAGGGTGCTGTGACTTTTGGTATTGGTGCAACTTTAGCTTTTTGAAATATTTAGCCTTTTCTGACACATTTTTTTCTTGTAGGAAATTGAGCTCATTTTCCATCCTTCACATCTTTAGATGTGTTTAAAACCGTTTCCTTTCACATGTTGTTCTGCTTCAGCTTTTTTCAGCTTCTTTGTGCAAGATTAAACTTTTTTCAGCTGCTTTCAGATAATTTTAGCTTTTTTTTTTCAGTTGTTTTGTGCTCCGTTCTCATTCTTTCTGCTAACTACAACATTTTTGTGTTTCTTCTATTTTTTTCTGCTAAGTTGTTCTACCTTTTCAGATAACTCTTTTCAAGGATTTTATTTAGCTAATTTCAGCTGTTTTCAGAAAAATTCAAGTTTTTTGTGGTAGTTTCTGCTACTTTCAACCTACCGGTAATTAATTTTTTTCTGCCTATTTCAGCTATGCTCCTTTCACATTTTGTTCTGCTTCAGCTTTTTTCAGCTTCTTTGTGCAAGATTAAACATTTTTTCAGCTGGTTTCAGATCATTTTAGCTATGTGTTTTTTTTCCAGTTGTTTTGTGCTCCGTTCTCATTCTTTCTCCTAACTACAATTTTTGTGTTTCTTCTAATTTCTTCTAATTTAAGCTTGTTATACAATTTCAGCAAACTTTTTTTAGGATTTGTTTTAGCTAATTTCAGCTGTTTTCATGGAAAAAAATTCAGTTTTTGTGGTAATTTCTGCTACTTTCAGCCTAATTAACTTATTTCTGCCTATTTCAGCTTGTTATGCTTCTTTCAGCTTCTTTCTGGTAGCTTCAGCTTTTTCTGCTATTTCAGCTACCATTTAGCTGTTTTGTGCCATGTTTTTTCTTTTAGGAAATTGAGCCCATTTTACATCCTTTGTCTTTAGAAGTGTTTACAACCTTTTACTGCTCCGTTCACATTTATTCTGCTTCAGCTTCTTTCAGCAAGATTAAACATTTTTTCATCTACTTTCAGATAATTTTAGCTGTTCTTTTTTTTCAGTTGTTTTGTGCTCTGTTCTCATTCTTTCTGCTAACTACAACATTTTTGTGTTTCTTCTAATTATTTTCTGCTAATTTAAGCTTGTTCTACCATTTCAGCTAACTTTTTTTAAAGGATTTTTTAAGCTAATTTCAGCTGTTTTCAGAAAAATTCAAGTTTTGTGGTAATTTCTGCTACTTTCAGCCTAATTAACTTCTTTTTGCCTATTTCAGCTTGTTATGCTCCTTTCAGCTTATTTCTGCTAGCTTCAGCTTTTTCTGCTATTTCAGCTACTATTTAGCTGTTTTGTGCTACATTTTTAGCTCATTTCAGCTTTTTAGCTAAGTTCTGAATTTTTGTCCTAATTTCTGCTTACTGGTATTTAAACCAAATTCAGCTAATCTGTCTTTCTTCTGCTAACTTAGGCTTGTTCTACCATTTCAGCTACATTTCAGCACGTTTCAATCTAATTTCAGCTGTTTATCAGCAATTTCTTCAGCAATAAGCATTCACACTGAATTTTTGCAGGAAATGCAGTTTCTCTCGTTAGAATATGGATGAAGAAAAATATTCGAACAGAAGAAAAATGCCCATTTAGATAAATATCCGGAGTTAGGTTGCCTTTGTTTTACACCTAGAGATGATGGACCATTCATTTTTATTACTGTGTGTGTCTATGCATGTGTATTTGTCTGTTTTGTTAGCAAAATATCTGATGAAACAGAAGATGGATTTTATTGAAACTTTCAGGAGGTAATCGTTGATCGATACAATTGATTTTCATTCAGATGGATGCCACAGCATAACAACCTTAGCAAACGCAAAACAATGACGAACTCAGTCTGTTTTACTGATGCTGAACTAAGAGCTGGTGTGGTAGTAGCTGAGAGTCCCCATCACATGCTCGGATTGCTAACAAATGTCACAATATTCTATTTACAGTACAAGGTTTGACTGAAATGACTAGAATGCTGATGTTTCTTATCATGAGACAATTTTAGTTTAAAGCTGATGTGAATGGCAGCAGACGGCCTGTAAACAATTTTGATTGTCTACACGTTTGTTTATGGCTCAAACCGTAATCTTGGTTTTGTAATGCTGCAGAAAGTATGAAGAACATGAGCAGAAGATAGATGAAGCTGCTGCAGAAAGTATGAAGAACATGAGCAGAAGATAGATGAAGCTGCTGCAGAAAGTATGAAGAACATGAGCAGAAGATAGATGAAGCTGCTGCAGAAAGTATGAAGAACATGAGCAGAAGATAACTGAAGCTGCTGCAGAAAGTATGAAGAACATGAGCAGAAGATAGATGAAGCTGCTGCAGAAAGTATGAAGAACATGAGCCGAAGATAGATGAAGCTGCTGCAGAAAGTATGAAGAACATGAGCAGAAGATAGATGAAGCTGCTGCAGAAAGTATGAAGAACATGAGCCGAAGATAACTGAAGCTGCTGCAGAAAGTATGAAGAACATGAGCAGAAGATAACTGAAGCTGCTGCAGAAAGTATGAAGAACATGAGCAGAAGATAGCTGAAGCTGCTGCAGAAAGTATGAAGAACATGAGCAGAAGATAACTGAAGCTGCTGCAGAAAGTATGAAGAACATGAGCAGAAGATAGATGAAGCTGCTGCAGAAAGTATGAAGAACATGAGCCGAAGATAGATGAAGCTGCTGCAGAAAGTATGAAGAACATGAGCAGAAGATAACTGAAGCTGCTGCAGAAAGTATGAAGAACATGAGCAGAAGATAGATGAAGCTGCTGCAGAAAGTATGAAGAACATGAGCAGAAGATAACTGAAGCTGCTGCAGAAAGTATGAAGAACATGAGCCGAAGATAGATGAAGCTGCTGCAGAAAGTATGAAGAACATGAGCAGAAGATAACTGAAGCTGTTGCAGAAAGTATGAAGAACATGAGCAGAAGATAGATGAAGCTGCTGCAGAAAGTATGAAGAACATGAGCAGAAGATAACTGAAGCTGCTGCAGAAAGTATGAAGAACATGAGCAGAAGATAACTGAAGCTGCTGCAGAAAGTATGAAGAACATGAGCAGAAGATAGATGAAGCTGCTGCAGAGAGTATGAAGAACATGAGCCGAAGATAACTGAAGCTGATGCAGAAAGTATGAAGAACATGAGCAGAAGATAACTGAAGTTGCTGCAGAAAGTATGAAGAACATGAGCAGAAGATAACTGAAGCTGCTGCAGAAAGTATGAAGAACATGAGCAGAAGATAGATGAAGCTGCTGCAGAAAGTATGAAGAACATGAGCCGAAGATAGATGAAGCTGCTACAGAAAGTATGAAGAACATGAGCAGAAGATAACTGAAGCTGCTGCAGAAAGTATGAAGAACATGAGCAGAAGATATTTGAAGCTGCTGTAGAAAGTATGAAGAACATGAGCAGAAGATAACTGAAGTTGCAGCAGCAAGTATGAAGAACATGAGCCGAAGATAGATGAAGCTGTTGCAGAAAGTATGAAGAACATGAGCCGAAGATAACTGAAGCTGCTGCAGAAAGTATGAAGAACATGAGCAGAAGATAGCTGAAGCTGCTGCAGAAAGTATGAAGAACATGAGCCGAAGATAGATGAAGCTGCTGCAGAAAGTATGAAGAACATGAGCAGAAGATAACTGAAGCTGCTGCAGAAAGTATGAAGAACATGAGCAGAAGATAACTGAAGCTGCTGCAGAAAGTATGAAGAACATGAGCCGAAGATAGATGAAGCTGCTGCAGAAAGTATGAAGAACATGAGCAGAAGATAGATGAAGCTGCTGCAGAAAGTATGAAGAACATGAGCAGAAGATAGATGAAGCTGCTGCAGAAAGTATGAAGAACATGAGCAGAAGATAGATGAAGCTGCTGCAGAAAGTATGAAGAACATGAGCAGAAGATAGATGAAGCTGCTGCAGAAAGTATGAAGAACATGAGCAGAAGATAGATGAAGCTGCTGCAGAAAGTATGAAGAACATGAGCAGAAGATAGATGAAGCTGCTGCAGAAAGTATGAAGAACATGAGCAGAAGATAGATTGAAGCTGCTGCAGAAAGTATGAAGAACATGAGCCGAAGATAGATGAAGCTGCTGCAGAAAGTATGAAGAACATGAGCAGAAGATAGCTGAAGCTGCTGCAGAAAGTATGAAGAACATGAGCCGAAGATAACTGAAGCTGCTGTAGAAAGTATGAAGAACATGAGCCGA
>JBBPBX010013259.1:42110-52673 GCA_038048925.1 Garcialebias charrua | reverse complement strand
GTGGTACATGTGATGAAAACGAGATTATGTACACGGGGTCCCAGTTACATCCAACAACAAATGCAAGAGAAAAACAGTAATAACATCTAGAATTAACTAAGAGAAACATCAACTAGTAATACACTAAGCCCTAATGTAGTGGAAAAACATCATTATAAACAGCAGCACGAACATGAGTCTGTATGAGCAGATGGTCACAGATGAACACAGCAACAAGAAAACAGATCAGCATCAGCATGATGTGATATTTTGCAGTGTTTATTCTTATTATTTATTTATTCATGAGTCTAACAGCCTCAGGGTAGAAGCTGTTCCTCAGTCTAGTGGTTCTACATTTGATGCTCCTCAACCTCCGTCCTGAGGGGAGTGGGGCAAAGAGTGAGTGTGCTGGGTGAGTGAGGTCTTTCATGATGCAGGTGGCTCTTTTCCTGCATCTGGAGGTGTAAATGTCTGTGATGGTGGGGAGACTGACTCCAACAGACTTCTGTGCAGCCTTCACCACTCTCTGTAGAGCTTTCCTCTCTGCAACTGTGCAGCCTCCATGCCACACGTTGATGCTGGAGCACAGGATGCTCTCCACTGCACACCTGTAGAAGGAGGTGAGAACTGGGCTGCTCAGACCAGCTCGTCTCAGCCGTCTGAGGAAGTAGAGTCTCTGATGACCTTTCTTGATCAGGCTGGTGGTGTTGTTGCTCCAGCTGAGGTTATCATTCAAGTGTACACCCAAGTATTTGTAGCTGGAGACCACCTCCACCGCAGATCCACCTATGTTCAGTGGGGCGTGGGTGTGTTTGTTCCTTCTGAAGTCCACAATCATCTCCTTTGTCTTCTTCACATTCATGTGAAGATTATTCTCTTTGCACCAGCTCTCCAGGTGTTCCACCTCCTGTCTGTAGCTGGACTCATCATTGTTTGTGATGCATCCCACCACCGCTGTATCATCTGCAAACTTAACAATATGACAGCCTGGATGTGTGGTTGTACAATCATATGTGAGCAGAGTGAACAGAAGAGGGCTCAGCACACATCCTTGGGGAGAGCCAGTGCTGAGGGTAATGGTGGAGGAGGAGAAGTTGTGGACTTGTTCCTGTTGAAAGTGCTTTATAAATAAAATGGTATGGTATGGTATTATTGTTGATTTAAAAAAAGCATTATAGATACTATTGATCACACCATTCTCCTTGAAAAAATGAACAAATATGGTATTAGAGGACCAGCATTACAGTGGGTATCTATTTGAAAGATAGGAAACAATTTGTACAAATAAATGATGTAAGATCTGACCTCTGTAATATCACATGTGGAGTTCCCCAAGGCTCTGTACTTGGACCAAAGCTATTTATTTTATATGTGAATGACTTGGTAAATGTGTCAGGACTCCTTAAATGTGTACTTTTTGCTGATGATACCACATTTTTCTGTTTAGGTGAAGATATAGAACAAATGTTGGAATTGATAAAGACAGAATTTGTCAAAATACAAACTTGGTTTAAAATCAATAAATTATCATTAAATCTAGAAAAAACTAATTACATGATATTCAGTAATAAAAAGAAAACTGTTGATGTTCCATTTAAAATTGGGGGTGTTGAGATATGTAGAGTGAATGAGGTGAAGTGTTTGGGTGTTATTATTGATGACAATCTGACATGGAAACAACACATTTATGTACATTAATAAATTAATTAATAACAATAATAATAACACATTATTACATTTACATCGATTTAGCTATTTTTATTCGCTGGTGAAGATTCTCAGATTCCCGCTATTTTTATTCTTACAGAATTTATAAATTCTGTAAGAATAAAAATAGCTAAATCGATTGCAGTACTGTACAAAGTCAGAGACCTATTGAATGATAAAGCTCTGTATTTGTTGTATAACACAATCATTGTTCCACACTTAATCTATTGTATTGATGTTTGGGGGAAAGCGTGTAAAACAATCACAAAACCTATTTTTGTATTACAGAAAAGAGCTGTAAGAATTATCACTAGAAAACATTACCGTCATCCATCAAGTACATTATTTTATCAACTGAAGTTATTGAAGTTCCATGATTTGGTAGACTATAATATTTTATCAGTTATGTATCCATCCATCCATCCATCCATCTTCTTCCGCTTATCCGGGGTCGGGTCGCGGGGGTAGCAGCCTAAGTAGGGAGGCCCAGACTTCCCTCTCCCCAGCCACTTGGAGCAGCTCCTCCGGGGGAATCCCAAGGCGTTCCCAGGCCAGCCGAGAAACATAGTCCCTCCAGCGTGTCCTGGGTCTTCCTCTGGGTCTCCTCCCGGTGGGACATGCCCGGAACACCTCACCAGGGAGGCGTCCAGGAGGCATCCTAACCAGATGCCCGAGCCACCTCAACTGGCTCCTCTCGATGTGGAGAAGCAGCGGCTCTACTCCGAGTCCCTCCCGGATGACTGAGCTTCTCACCCTATCTCTAAGGGAGAGTCCAGACACCCTGCGGAGAAAACTCATTTCAGCCGCTTGTATCCGAGATCTTGTTCTTTCGGTCATAACCCAAAGCTCATGACCATAGATGAGGGTGGGAACGTAGATCGATCGGTAAATTGAGAGCTTTGCCTTTTGACTCAGCTCTCTCTTCACCACGACAGACCGGTACAGCGCCCGCTTCACTGCGGACGCTGCACCTATCCGCCTATCGATCTCACGCTCCAGTTTTCCCTCATTCGTGAACAAGATCCCGAGATACTTAAACTCCTCCACTTGGGGCAGGACCTCCTCCCCGACCCGGAGAGGGCATGCTACCCTTTTCCGGCTCAAGACCATGGCCTCGGATTTGGAGGAACTGATCCTCATCCCGGCCGCATCACACTCGGCTGCAAACCGCTCCAGTGAAAGTTGTAAATCACGAACTGATGAAGCCAGTAGGACCACATCATCTGCAAAAAACAGAGAAGCGATTCTAAGGCCACCAAAACGGATCCTCTCAACACCTTGGCTGCGCCTAGAAATTCTGTCCATAAAAGTTATGAACAGAATCGGTGACAAAGGGCAACCTTGGCGGAGTCCAACTCTCACCGGAAACGAGCCTGACTTACTGCCGGCAATGCGGACCAAGCTCTGACACCGGTCGTACAGGGACCTAACAGCCCATATCAATGGGCCTGGTACCCCATACTCCCGGAGTACCCCCCACAGAACCCCCCGAGGGACGCGGTCGAATGCCTTCTCCAAGTCCACAAAGCACATGTAAACTGGTTATGAGCCCTATCAGTTATGTATAGGGCTCAAAATAATGCATTACCTTTAAATATCCAAATGCATTTTGTTAAAAGACAAAGTTGTTATAACCTTAAGGGGACAGAGATGTTTGTAAAACCACAATCCAGAACCAGTTTGAAGGGACGTTCTACCTCAATCCAGGGAATTAGATTATGGAATGGCTTGGAGAATGTAGTTAAAAATGCCAAGTCAATGTTTATATTTAAGAAAATGATCAAAACGAATTTGTTAATAAAAAATAAATAAAAATGAAATGGCGTAATGTGTACAGTATTGTATAGAAAATTAAGCACCTTGGTCAATGCAAGGCATTGTGGAAGGTGCTATACAAATAAAGTTTATTATTATTATTATTATTAGAAAGAGTTAGTCATTTTGTACTGTTGGTGGAAGATTATTATTGTTTAATCTGATTGTTTGAAAAAAGGGGCAGATATAATAAGATTTATTCTTCTTTCTGCTACCTTTCATTTTTTTATGTACCTTATCATTTATGGGATTGTCTGATTGCAATCAGACATCATTAAATTTGTTCATTTTTTTTACAAAAGAAACACATGTGTTTCTTTTGTAAAAAAAATGAACAAATTTAATAAACATAAACAAATGTAAACAATGGGCGGGATGGGCAGTGGGACACTGCTGAGTGACGAGCACAGTTAGTGACATTTTAGAAAAAAGTTGCAAGCATATGTAGCCAGGGCAGCTTGTCCCTGAAGTGCAGTGCTGCACACTTCCTCTTGCCCATATATGGAAGATGCCGTGATAGAGTGCAGCTGGTCTGTTGGAAGACAGGTAATCAGCATTTACATTTAAAAGTAGGATGATCGCAGAGATCAGATTCCAGGCTGATGCTGACTCGTGCAGAGGTATGTCTGACATTTATCATGAGGTGGATTTAGAATTTATATCTGACTCATCCACTGATTGTTGTAGGTGACAAACTGCTAGAGAGTGGCGTGTAAAGCCCAGTTTACTGGTCTCACTTTAGAGAAGGTAAGGGCCGTTTCTTATGATTGTCGGGCTGGTTAATGTGTTTGTTTAACCTGATCTCTTTTGTGTGTAGGCTGGCCTGCTACTGTTTCAGTTTTGATTTATTTTTACTTTAAGTTTTTGAAAGGGTTTTAACTATTTTTTTAGTGTTAAGATTCTTAGACATCTCCCACTTCTAGTGTGGTCATTTTTTAAATGATGTTTTAAATTGTGACTATTTTAATAAACTGTATCTAATTTGCAGCTGTGCCTCTGTTGATTTTTACTTATCTGTGTAAAGCAGGGCCTAAGGCCCTCCATATATGACAAAAACTGTACCTTAGGTCACAAACTGGCGTTGCTGGTAGAAATTTGTAAAACAGTGGCACATGCTTGTAAAAATTTGTTTTACTGATTTGAATAGGGCTAGGTGGGAGTAGTGTTTTTTTTGTGTGTTTTGTTTGTTTTTGTTTTTTTGTGTGTTTTTTTTTAAAAACTGAAACAGTAGCAGGTTCGACGAGGGACACGGAGTCTGATCGATCTGTGGTGGAACGTGAAAGGAACTCTACGCTGTGGAACCATGGAGGAGCAGCTTCAGGAGCTGAAGGACATGATGCATCACCTTCAGGTGGAGAACCAGAAACTTAAAGAAAAGTTTATGACTGATCAAGACTCTTTACCTTCTACCTCTAGTGGTGTGACAGGGAAGGGTCCCCAACCTGTCTCTGCGGGGGAAGTGCCAGTAATGGAGCGGCTCTTCTACATCCCAAGGGAACGTAAATGTCCAGTTTTTAGAGGTACTGTTGGGATTGGGGTTATGGACTGGATAGAGGAGGTCCGATCCAGTGTACGGGCTGGACATCTATCTTCTCTAGACCAAGCCTATTTTGTGTTTGATCACCTGGAAGGTGAAGCGAAAGAGGAAATACGATATAGGCCCCGGGCTGACAGAGAGGACCCTGAACGCATTTTTGCAATTTTACAAGAACTGTATGGTTGCTCTGAGTCTTATGTAACTTTGCAGGAAGACTTCTTTTCTAGAAGACAGGAGGAGGGTGAATCATTGAAGGAGTTTTCTCATGCACTGTTTTGTTTAATGGAAAAGATTACTGCCAATGCACCAAATGCTGTTGTTAATGGTGCCATGCTTTTGAGAGACCAGTTTGCTGAACATGTCCTTGATCCTACCTTACGCAGAGAATTGAAAAAGCTCATTAGAGAAAAACCAGAGTGCACGCTTTTGGACATTAGGAAGGAAGCAATTAGGTGGGAACAGGAGGGACAACCAGCTGAAGTAAGAAAAAGGAGCTACTCTGTACCATCATATTGTGCATTACACAGATCCCAAAGCAGTAGACCAGATTCAGAGGTTGCTTCAGGATCTTCTGATTTGTCAGAAATAAAGGAAATGCTGTTAAAGCAACAGGATCAGATTAAGCTGCTCTCTCAAAATGTGTTACAGTTGCAATCCACCTCAAGGTCCTCACATCGGCCATATTTGAACAGAACAACCCCCATTATCTGCAGGCGCTGCCAGAAACCAGGTCATATAGCCAGATACTGTAATCAATAGAGTATGAACCTCGTCCCGCAGCATCCAACTCCACTACAAGAAGAGGCTGTGGCTGCTTTCCAGCAGGCGGGAAACTAGCTCCTTCTGATTTGCTGAGCCACAATTCAGAAGGGAGAGGTCATGGCTTAAGTGCTTTTGAAAAAAAATACTCAGATTCACCATTGGTTGGACAGTGTCCCACAGTACTTGTGAAAATGGGGGATGTTCCACTTCAGTGTCTTTTGGACACTGGGTCCATGGTAACAACAGTTACACAGAGTTTCTTTAACCAACATTGTCAGGGCCCTTTGCAGGCCTGCTCTTGGCTTGAGCTTCATGCAGCCAATGGGCTTAGCATACCTTATGTTGGCTATTTTGAAACTGATGTAGAGGTGTTGGGCAGGGTGGTACCCAGACGGGGTGTTCTGGTTGTGAAGGACCCTCTAGAACATTCCTCTCAGTCTACAGTACAAGGTGTATTGGGTATGAATGTCATTAGAGAATGTTATAATGAGCTCTTTAAACAACATGGTACTGCTTTGTTTGAGTTACCCACAATCAATCAGGCTGCATTTTCATGGCGCATGGCTTTTCAACATTGCCAAAGGGTTCCAGTAGAAATGGTCTGCCCTAAAATGGGTATGGTTCGGTTAAGGGGTCGCAGGCCAGTTAGTGTGCCTGCTGGCACTATAAAGGTTATTGCAGCTACATGTTCTAGAGCTGAGTTTGGTCCCATGGAATCTGGGCTCTTTGAACCTCTTAGCACTACAAGTTGCCTTCCAGCAGGGGTGTTGGTGTCACCAGCAGTAGTGACGGTGGTTAGGGGGATCACCCACATCCCTGTTGTTAATGTAAGTGATGTGGATGTGCTGCTTCACCCACATACTCCAATAGGGACTTTAGGCCCTACTAACATTGTCAGCCTCCCAGAAGGTGTGACAGAGGTGGTTGGCTCAGTGCAGGCTTCTATTTCTTCTCAGCTCAGCTCTGTCGCACACTTGTCAGATCCTCTATCAGGCTTGGATTTGTCAGCTTTGAATTACACCGAACAAGAGAAAGTTAGATCTTTGTTAAAGAAATATGTGGATGTTTTCTCTGCTCATGAGGGTGATTTGGGTTGCACAGATCTGATAGCCCATGAAATACCATTGCTGGATGATGCACCAGTACGTCAGAGGTTTAGGAGGATTCCTCCCTCAGAGTATGAGGCTGTGAAGGCCCACATTCGGCAGCTGTTGGACGGTCAGGTGATTCGTGAGAGTAGTAGCCCCTACGCCTCTCCAATTGTAATTGTCAAAAAGAAAGATGGGAGTATTCGTCTGTGTATTGATTATAGACAACTCAACAGTAAGACCCGCCGTGACGCCTTCCCCCTACCCAGAATCGAAGAGTCCTTGGATGCTCTGTCTGGAGCTGTATGGTTTTCCACTCTCGACCTAGCAAGTGGCTATAATCAAGTGCCAATGGCTGAACCTGATAAGATGAAGACTGCTTTCTGTACACCCTTTGGTTTGTTTGAATTTAATAGAATGCCATTTGGCCTATGCAATGCTCCTAGTACATTTCAACGATTAATGGAGCGAATGTTTGGGCCTCAACATGGTCAATCCCTATTGTTATATTTGGATGATGTTGTGGTTTTCTCTTCCTCAGTCGACCAACATTTGAATCGTTTGGAAGCCGTGCTGGGCCGTCTGAAACAGGAAGGATTAAAAGTTAAGCTTGAAAAATGTGCTTTCTTCAAAAAGGAGGTGAAATACCTTGGACATGTTATTTCCAGCAATGGGGTGTCCACAGACCCAGATAAAGCCTCTGCGGTAAAGGACTGGCCCCGTCCCACCACCGTTTCACAGCTGAGATCCTTCCTGGGGTTTGCCAGCTATTACAGACGATTCGTTGCAGGATTTGCAAAATTGGCAGCGCCACTCCATCGACTGGTTGCTGAGATGCAGAAGACACAGGGTCGTCAGCGACAACAGCATTTGGGTGACCATTGGTCGGAAGATTGTGAACAAGGTTTCAACCAGTTGAAAAACAGATTAGTCTGTGCACCTGTTTTGGCATACGCAAATTTCTCTTTGCCATTCATCCTTGAAATAGATGCCAGTTACAATGGTCTCGGAGCAGTGCTCTCTCAGGAGCAAGAAGGGAGGGTTCGTCCAGTTGCCTTTGCTAGCCGAGGACTCAGACCTGCTGAGAGGAACATGTCCAACTACTGTTCCATGAAGTTGGAGTTCCTGGCACTAAAGTGGGCCATGACAGAGAAATTTCGAGACTACCTACTGGGTCAGCAATGTATTGTTTGGACTGATAATAATCCCCTTAGCCACTTGAACACAGCTAAACTGGGGGCAACTGAACAACGTTGGGCAGCACAGTTGGCAGATTTTAACTTTTCTATCCGTTACAGATCAGGCTGGTCAAATGTGAATGCAGATGCCCTTTCTAGAAAGCCACCAACTGTAACAGAGGCTGACATTCCTCTGCCAGGGACTTTGGTTCCCTTGATAAAGCAGCCAAGCTGTCCAGATCTAACCCAACATGTGCTCCAGGCTGCAGTGTCTATTTTCCCCACCCAAGCTCCTGATGACATCATCCCGCTCCAAGAAGCTGATCCTACAATAAGCGTTTTTTTAAAGTCGTGGAGGACACAGAGACGTCCAGATAAAGCAGAAAGGGCCAGTCTTTCCCCAAAAGTCCTGGAGCTACTTCGACAGTGGAGCAAGGTGGTCCAGCTGAATGGCCTGCTATATCGTCGGACACAGCGTCCTGATGGGGGTGAGGATGTTCATCAATTGCTGCTGCCGGAGTCCTTGAAGGAGGAGGTGATGAAACAGCTGCACCAAAGTCATGGACATCAGGGAGTGGAGCGGACCACTGAGCTCATTAGGGAGCGGTGCTACTGGCCTCTGATGCACAAAGAGATTAGAGATTGGTGCCAACAATGTGAGCGTTGCACTTTGGCCAAAGCGACACACCCCCAGGCACGGGCAGCCATGGGCCATTTGTTGGCCTCAAGACCAAACCAAGTCTTGGCGATAGATTTTACCTTGCTAGAACAATCACAAGATGGTAAGGAAAATGTTCTCGTCATGACTGATGTGTTTTCAAAATTTACCCAGGCTGTAGCAACCAAAGACCAGAGGGCTTCTACTGTTGCTAGAGTTCTTGTACAGGACTGGTTTTACAAATACGGTGTTCCAGCAAGACTACACTCTGATCAAGGTCGGAATTTCGAAAGCGCATTGATCCAGCAGTTGTGTGAGCTGTATGGAGTGCAGAAGACTCGTACTACTCCCTACCATCCTGAAGGTAACGGCCAGTGTGAACGATTTAATAGAACATTACATGATCTGCTGCGAACTCTACCTGTTGAGAAGAAGGGACACTGGCCTCATTATTTGCCACAAGTGCTGTATTCATATAACACCACAGTCCATCAGTCCACGGGTGAGTCTCCTTACCTTTTGATGTTTGGCCAAGAGCCATATTTACCTGTTGACTTTCTCCTTGGAAGGGTTCCGGAGATCCGAGAGGGGAGAGTGGAAGACTGGGTACGAGAGCATAGGCACAGACTCCAGGTTGCCTTTGATGGTGCTCGAGATCGCCTGAAAATGGCAGCTGACCGTCGGAAGGTGCGCCATGATGCTGGAGGTCTGGCCATTGAATTATCAGAAAATCAACTAGTCTATGTTCAAGATCACAGTAATAAAGGAAGAAGTAAGATTCAGGATGTGTGGAATCCCATAATCCATACTGTGATAAAAGCTCCAACTTCAGGAGGTTCCGTGTATACTGTTGCACCCTTGGATAACCTTCAGAGGCTGAGGACAGTACACCGTTTAATGTTGAAACCAGTTCCTGAAGGACTCCAGCCTAAAGAGCCCAAGGAGGACAAGGACATTTCCATCATTGGAGAAGAGGAGGCGGACGAGGAACTGGATTTTGTCTATGTGGTAACTCGCTCAACAGGGGTGGAGGCACCTGCCTCTAAAGTTCAGGTGGCTGAAAGTAAATGTTCTCTCCCTGTTCTCCCTCCATCTGCCTCTACAGTTGCTCTTCAAGAGACTGGCGAAAGCTTGGGCCCCCTCCGACGGACGACAAGGAAAACGGCCGGTTATCATTCCAACCCCCATCACCTTCCAGAGAGGCCAAGATGTAAGGTCGAAGGGGCTACAGTCTCTCAGATCACCTGTGCTGATAGCAGTGTGGCTGATATTTTTCGACCATGGTGTTAGTGGGGTATCTATATGTTGACGGGCCGTCAACACAAAAAGTTGGGGTAGATTGTAGCCGGGGCAGCTTGTCCCTGAAGTGCAGTGCTGCACACTTCCTCTTGCCCATATATGGAAGATGCTGTGATAGAGTGCAGCTGGTCTGTTGGAAGACAGGTAATCAGCATTTACATTTAAAAGTAGGTTGATCGCAGAGATCAGATCAAAGGCTGATGCTGACTCGTGCAGAGGTGACAAACTGCTAGAGAGTGACGTGCAAAGCGCAGTTTACTGGTCTCACTTTAGAGAAGGCTGGCCTGCTACAGTTTCAGTTTATTTTTACTTTAAGTTTTTGAAAGGGTTTTAACAATTTTTTAGTGTTAAGATTCTTAGAAATCTCCCACTTCTAGTGTGGTCATTTTTTAAATGATGTTTTAAATTGTGACTATTTTTAATAAACCGTATCTAATTTGCAGCTGTGCCTCTGTTGATTTTTACAAACTTATCTGTGTAAAGCAGGGCCTAAGGCCCTCCACATATGACAAAAACTGTACCTTAGGTCACAAACATATA
>JBBPBX010013259.1:28310-41886 GCA_038048925.1 Garcialebias charrua | reverse complement strand
ATATATATATATATCCTGAGTCCTCTCCTTCTTGCCTGCACAGCTGGGTTCACCAGCACCAGTCGTGATAAGGACACTCCAGTGGTGCTGTAGGAGTTCTAATAAGAATGGTATAATCAGCCAGTTCCCTCTGGTGAGATCCATAAACACTCTTGACGGTGCCGAGGTTGACCTAGGACAGTGCCAGAGAGAATCCAAGAGTCCTGAAATTATGACACAATATTTGTTCAGCCAGATTCCTCTGATAGGTCCCGCAGACTTCCTCGGTTGGAGAGAGGAGGGGGCAGAGCATCAGAGTTACAGGGTCTCCAAGTGGATTGAGCGTCCACCATTATGTACTGTATGTAATATGGCCACCTCAATGATTTGAGGAAACTATGCCTTCTTGTTTTTGTATTGCATAAAAGTAGTTTCCTCAAATGACTAGGGGGCAGATTAATCTATGGTGGGTAAGGTCACCATTGGTCACCCCCTGGCTCCACCACTGTACGTGGATAAAACATCTCCCTCCACTCAACAGGATCCATCACTCTGTGCTGCCACAGACAATAAAAAAATAATCTCTTTCTTCACAGTGTAAATTCCATACCCACTTCAACATCTTGCACCATAAACATTATGGTTTAATTCCATTCTCTGTTCAAATCCAGTCCAGAAAAAGACTCATCTTAAAAGCTACAAACATTCACTGTTTACATCCCTCTGATGGAGGGACCTGGGTGTACCACTTGTTTTATTCAATATCTTATTTCAATGTTTCATCCTTTGCACTGATTTAAAATACAAACACATTCTATCAACAACAATTTTTCTGTCTTCAGTTGCTTCTGTGCATTCTACATAACGTGTGACATAAAACTGTTCATTATTGGACAAAGCATGCCGTTAAGAGAATTTTCATTCATTCAACCTTTATTTATACAGGCTAGCCTCGTTGAGTCACGGGGACTCATTTACAAGAGGGACCTGTCTCACTCACACCAAACAACCATCCACTCTCACACTCACACCTAGGGTCAATTTAGAGTCACCAATCAGCCTAACAAGCATGTTTTTTGGTCTGTGGGAGGAAACCGGAGTACCCGGAGGAAACCCACGCATGCACGGGGAGAACATGCAAACTCCACCCAGAAAGGCCCCGGACCGGGATTTGAACCGGCAACCTTCTCGCTGAGAGGCAGCAGCTCTACCAGTTGTGCCACCGTGCTGCCCAATACATAGAATACATGTATAGCATGCAATAGAATACATGTATACAGTCGTCTAAATTAAATAATAACTTTGTGTTTTCAAACAAGTTGCAAAAACTGCGTGAGTGATCCTCAGTCTAATTATAGAAAGGCTTGAGAGCTCCAACTGCAGCCAAATATCAGAGTAACAGAAAAATGATTGCTTTCAGGAGTGATTGACTCTGCCTGGGGGCGACAGGATTTCACAGACGTCTGTTGGTAAAAGTCATCTTTCAGAGAGAGTTGCAGAAATCACTCGACTGCAGTGGTTGCCTGGAAAAGTTGGGAAACAAATAAATCAAGTTAGTGTGTCATCTTTTTAGGAAAGACCAGTTTTTAAATTTTTAGTATTTTTTTCTCCTTAAAATGATAAAAATAGTTTAGGGAATTACGTTTTATTTTAAAATCTAATCAAAATTTGAATCCAACACATTTTAGTTTCTCTAACCAGAAATCCTCTTCAGTTCCTGGATCCTCCATGATGAATATAGATAGTTGAGAAGAGAAGCTCAACAGCCTAAAACCACAACACGTATCACCATTTTTATACAACCTGTCCAAATCTTAGCAGCACTGAGAGAATAGAAGAGCTTCATAAATATAAACTTCACCAACGTTAAAGGTGCCGATGGCCCTCGGACAGAGTTAGAGCAGCAGCTTAGAGAAAACTTCCAAAAATAAATCTTATATTAATGATTTACTTTAAGCAAGAAAGTGCCATAAAGTATTCCTTCAACATTGTAGATTACATTCTTCCAAACGTTTTCCGTCACTGGCACACTGACGGGTGATTTCTAGAAAGTTGTCTGTCAGTCAAAGTGTTCATGAATTCTGCTGGGCTTCAAGAACCAGAACCAAACTCCATCATTCTTCCAGGTGACTGCATTTATTTTTCTTTTCTTTTGAACAGATGGTTTTAGGGTTGGAGGACAGAAGAAGTGTTCAAAATTTAACCTTGTTTAACTGGATGTGAGTTTACACCTGAGTTAACCTGCAGGAAAGTTTGGTTTTAATTTGTTTGGTGACTTTTGACCTTTGCTGCGGCTGCGGTCCGCTCAGCAGAACTCAAATTGCTTTCATAACCTGAACCCTGGTCATGAACTGACTTGTTGCATGTCTGGGGAAAGAGAAAGCAATAAACCCACTCTCATGAGAAAATCGAACACGATAACTGGAATAAAATCTTCAGCGTGAACGTGAATCACGCTGAACGTCTCGTTTGAGCTCAATTTCCCAGAGTTCATACAAATAGAATAAAAATACAGCTGCCGCTCTCTGGACTAATGCAAACTGGACTGATTTGGGTTCCAGACGCCCACGTGAGGAGATTTTTTGTGTTAAGCTGTCAACTATTTTATTTCCCAGCGTATAAGTTGCATCAGTTTTTTTTTTTAAAAGCATCATGAAGAGAAAAAAAACATATACAGACCCTTTCCAAATATAGAATATCATAGAAAAGTTGTTTAACTTCCATAATTCCATTCAAAAAGTTAATACTGTATGTAATAGATGATAGATTCAGAGCCCACAATTTAAACATTTTCAACTATCTACAGTATTTATTTTATTTTTATTTTATTTTATTTTTTTATTCTTTCGGCTTTTTTCCCTGCGTTAGGGGTCACCACAGCGATCTAGTCGCACGAAGATTTGGCAGTTGTTTTTACGCCGGATGCCCTTCCTGACACAACCACAGACCACCGAGCAACCACAGCCCTCTGTGTGGAGTAGAGAGCTGATATCTAGGGTTCCCGGGGGAGCAGATGGTGTGGGTTAAGGGCCTTGCTCAAGGGCCCAGAGTGGGGCAGATGAGGGTGGAGACAGGTGTGACCGCTTCACTTATCCCACCCACATCTTTGATGTTGTCGGTACCGGGGCTTGAACCGGCGATCTTCCGATCACAAGCGCACCTTCTTAACCTCTGCGCCACCACTCCCACATACATCTACAGTATTTATTCATGTTTACATAATTTGGGCTTTCAGCTCATGAAACTCAAAAAACAGGATTTCAAAAAAATAGAATACTGTACTGTGGAGGCATCAGGCCAAATTTTGCAGGGCATGAATGTTTTAAACTGAGTGTGACACACTAATCATCTACTAGACTCAAAGCACCTGCACATGTTTCCCCAGGTGTCATTAAATTGCTTCAGTTCGGTTCAATTGTCTCAGTTTGGTTCAATTTGGGGAGGACTGCAGACATAACAAGTGGCCAGAAGGCCATCATTGATCCCTCCATAGGATGGGTAAGCCACAAGAGTTCATAGCTAAGGAGGCTGGCTGTTCACAGAGTGCTGTGTCCAAGCATATCGATGGAAAGTCCGGTGGAAGAGCAAAATGTGCAAGAGAAGATGCACCAGCAAAAGAGATGATCGTGGGCTTCAGCGGATTATCAAACAGAGAAGATTCCAGAATCTGGCAGAGATCCATAAAGAGTAAAAAGAGACAAGAGTCACAGCTTCAAAAACCACCACAGTCAGATGCATCCGGGAGACGGGCTACAACTGTTGGGTTCCTCGGTCCTCTTTTCCGATGAAAGTAAATTGTGCCTTTCATTCAGAAATCAAGGTCCAAAGGTTTGGAGGAAGAAGGGTGAGGAACAGAGCCCATACTGCTGGAGATTAGGGTTGGGCATCGAGAATCGAGAATCATTCGGAACCGGGACCAACTGTCCAGTTTTCCCGGAATCGTTCAAAATATGTATGTTCGATTCCTATTTTTGATGCCTACCACTGACCGGAAGTAGCCGCCCGCCCAAAAACTAATGAAGAAGAATCCACCGGAAGTGTTTCTAAACATGGAAAGTGAGCAACTACTGTCAAAAGCATGGCTTAACTTTAATAAAATGACCAGTCAGCCCAGTGCAGCACTTGCAATAATTTCATTTTTTTACCCCGCCTACAAAAAAAATCGGAATCGGGAATCGAAAGGAACCGGAATCGAAACAAAGAATCAGAATCGGAACCGGAATCGATCAAATTCAAACGATGCCCAACCCTACTGGAGATCCAGTGTGAAATATCCACAGACAGTCATGATTTGGGGTGCAATGTCCGGTGCAGGTGTTGGTAAACTCTGCTTTCTTAAATCCAAGGTCACCGCAACATACCAGAACGTTTTAGAGGACTTCATGATTCCTTCGGCTGAGGATCTGTATGGAGATGCAGATTTCATCTTCCAGCAGGACCTGGCCCCTGCCCATGCTGCCAGAAGCACCAAAACCTGGTTTGATGCCCATGCCACAGTGCTTGACTGGCCAACCACCTTGCTGGACCTGAACCCCAATGGGGCATTGTCAAGAGGAAAATGAGGGGCACCAGACCCAACAACAAAGAAGAGCTGACAGCATCATGGAAATCTGAGCTTCCATAACTCCCAGTTAATGCCACAGGCATGTTGTCTCAATGCATGTTGTCTCAATGCCACGTCGCATCGAGGTAGTGATTAAGACAAAGGGATTCCCAACCAAGTACTGTATTGAAGATTGACATATACAGTAGTTTGAAAGTACCATATTTTGATTGATTTGTTGTGATCCTATTTTTTTTTTCTGCAAAAACCGAGAAGTGTGGGTTGATGTCTTCACAGTATTCTAAATTTTTGAAATTCTGTTTTCATGGGTTTCATGAGCTGGAAGCCCAAATATGTAAAAAATAAACAAATAAATACTTGAAGTTGTTTAAATTGTGGGCCCTGAATCTATCCTCATATCGACTTTTTGAATGGAATTATGGAAGTTAAACAACTTTTCCATGATATTCAATTTTTTTGGAAAGGGTCTGTATAAGTCACTTCGGTGTAAACGTCACGTAACGTGGGCCGGTTTCGTGCCAAAAATTTGCAGCCATCAATTTTAAGTTCACGTTAAAATTCATTTTAATGTGAATTTGACCAATTTCATAAAATTAATTTGTTGTTCAAATTGTTGTTGGTTGTTTAAATTCATGTTAGAATGAATTTGAAACATGACTTTGTTTTTGTGTTTAATTTAATCCGAATAAATTTGCCATTTAACGTCTGAAGTTTATGATTTGTGAGAAAAGAAAGATGCATCAGTGATGTCACCAGTAACACAGAGATCAAACGTTTCAATTCAAAAATAAAAAAAATTCTGATTAAAATCATTTTGTATGTCTATACGTGCATTTCTAATCTGTGATCAGAACTGGTTCTGGTTCTGGGGCAGAGACGAAGCCTGCCTGGATTCATCAGCACTTTGAGTTATCAGTTCTGTACGCCGGCCTTCGAGCTTTGTTTCCTAATTGTATAAATCTACTGCGATCAGTCCACGGTACGAGTAACAGGAGAGAGGAGAGGAAGGGCAGAGAGATTTGTGGGGGAATTGGGGCAAGGGGGGATGTTGGACTTCTATCTAGAATTTCTCTTCAGAGTATATCTCCATGTGAATTTGAACATCTCACAACCACGTCAGCGAGGTCCGATGTGAAGTAGAAAGCTTCAGAGTGTAGCTGGAACATGACAGCTGTTGGAGGCAGTTCAGTTGTAATAATGTTTGAACTGACCTGAGAGAAAAGTATGGATTTATACTTTATTATTACATTTGTATAAGCCCATGATGATACATACTGCAGGATGTTGGAGCAGTACTATGAAAGTATTCCAGAATGGCCAATTGTTAATGAGGCAGATGGATGGTGGGATAAAGCCTTTTTTTTCTGTCTGGATGTTGTTTTCAGCACTCTGAGGCGCTCACCTAAGGGCCGGAGCTCAAACAGTACATGCGCCTGGTTCGAGGGGTCAGAGACGAGCCTCTCAGCTCTTTTCCTCCTCCGTGAGAAGCACAGATCCTGAACGGTGGATCAGCGGAGCACCGAGGATTCTCTCAGCGTCCTGAACTCTTCGTTGCAACACTTTATTGTTGGATGTTGGATAAAAAAGATCAAAAATATCTGAAGCTCTCGGCCTTGACCTCTCTAAATGGCTTTAAGAATCTTCTGGAATCCTGGCAAAAACCAATGCAGACATCCATCCATCCATCCATCTTCTTCCGCTTATCCGGGGTCGGGTCGCGGGGGTAGCAGCCTAAGTAGGGAGGCCCAGACTTCCCTCTCCCCAGCCACTTGGAGCAGCTCCTCTGGGGGAATCCCAAGGCGTTCCCAGGCCAGCCGAGAAACATAGTCCCTCCAGCGTGTCCTGGGTCTTCCTCTGGGTCTCCTCCCGGTGGGACATGCCCGGAACACCTCACCAGGGAGGCGTCCAGGAGGCATCCTAACCAGATGCCCGAGCCACCTCAACTGGCTCCTCTCGATGTGGAGAAGCAGCGGCTCTACTCCGAGTCCCTCCCGGATGACTGAGCTTCTCACCCTATCTCTAAGGGAGAGTCCAGACACCCTGCGGAGAAAACTCATTTCAGCCGCTTGTATCCGAGATCTTGTTCTTTCGGTCATAACCCAAAGCTCATGACCATAGATGAGGGTGGGAACGTAGATCGATCGGTAAATTGAGAGCTTTGCCTTTTGACTCAGCTCTCTCTTCACCACGACCAGTGGCGGCTGGTGATTTTTTTTTATGGGGGGGCGCAATAAAAAAATTTTAAGCATGTGTAGAAGTATGCATAATTATGTTTGTATACTGTAAAGTAAGTTTGTTCATGTTTTTATTTGTATATATCAGTTGTATCCATTTGTATAACACTATTATTAATTAAACATGGTTCATCTTCACCTTGTTTGAGGCATCAGTGTGAAAAGAGAATGGGAGTGTTCTGCTTCCACTTTTCAATTTTTGGACAACTTCTATCATATTCTGTTATAATTATTTTAGTAATACAAGTTCATAATGTAAATAGAATTGTGAGGGTCCAGACTTAAATAAGGACAAAGGTGTTCAAAAATCCACCAAATAATTCAATTTAATAGTTCCAAAAATAAACTAACAAATAATTAAATTTCTGTGAGAGTTCTACTGGCTGCAGCTCCTACCCAAGATGGCCGCCAATTACCACAGCTGCCGGTCATCTCCCTGAAGAGACCTTCAACTATATAAGGCTGCAGTCAAGTTCTACTCTTCGCTGGGGCATTGAGCTATTTATGGTATTTATGCTCTCAGCCTGTTTGTTTCCTCAAAAAGAGTTTCTAACCTTGTTCTCTGTGCCTCCAGTTCTCCTGTGTTCGTGGATCCCTTTCTGTTCTGGCTCGCCTTGGGTTCAGTTCCTGGTCCTCGTGCCTGATCCTCCAAGCCATCCATCTGTGGAGTGGAACTGGTTCACCATCCTCTGGACTCACTTGGATTCACTCTCATGCTCTACTCAAACCATCCAACCTGTAAGAGGAAAAACATCACGAATAATCAAAGGACCACTCTTATTCCAATCCATCTGACATCCTGTTTGTTTCTCAGGAGCTCCAGAGGATCACCTGTAAATAGTCACCTGCACAAAATAAACACTGTTTAATTTTCTATCTTGTGGAGTCTTGTCTCGTTCCGGGTCTCGTACCAATCTGGGTTTACTGAAATCATTACAATTTCAATGAAAAATAAATCAAAAGATAATAACAAATTTGGCCCAACTTAAACAGGTCAACTCAAGTCTAACAAGGAGGAATGATTCCAGATTAGATTTTAAATAACTGATTTATGGGGAAGAAAAATGATTTATTTGACTGTGATCCACCTGATGAGCTCCACTTATACTTAAGGCTGCAGTCAAGTACTCTTCGCTGGAGCATTGATGCCTACTCATGGTATTTATGCTTCTAGCCAGTTTGTGAGTACAGTACTTTGAGAGACACTTACTTTGTTTTTTGTTGTGTTTCCAGTCCTCGTTTCCATCTTGGTCCTGGGACCAGTTCTCACCCACAATGGATTCCACCATGGAGAATCAGCTAGAAGATATGCACCACCCATGGCCTTATTAAAAAAAATATTGAAAGATTATTGAAAGACTATTCAGTACAGCAGGACAGATTCTCTCTCCCAAAAGAGACAGACTGGACAAAAATAATCTTCTGAACTTGAACAATAAATTATTGCTGCAATATTAAAATGTGTCAGTTCATGGGACGTTAGGAGACAAGAAATGTTTCCAAATGACTCAACACTTGGGTCCAAGTTTTGCAAATGGTGTCAGGAAGTTAAAATATTGTTCACTATTGACCCATTACAAGGTTGACTAGACAGTATTTTAATCAGAGTTGATGACAAACTGGAGTTGAAGTGATCAATGTCTATTCCTTTGTTAGGTCTAATGCTCCTTTTTTCATCAGACAACTTTTACTTCAATGTTTTTACTGGTTTTATTTTGTGTTAAATAAAAAAATTCAGAGGTATAATCATTCCTCTTTCTTATTTTATTTAATGACATTTAACCTGCAGGTCATCCCTGAAATTCTGACGCACACAGAATCACAAGCCCAAGTGTGAACGGTGTCACACAATAAAATCATGCACTATCTGCAGCATTGTTCTTTAAACTGGAACAACACTTTTAAAGTATTACAGAAAATATACATACAGTACGCACACTTAATGATACTGTAGGCCATTGCATTAGGTAATACATTCAGCAAGTACTTTTACTTTAATACTTTAAGTATTTTTAAAAGCAAATACTTCTTTACTTTTACTTAAGTAAAAACATTAATGTGGTACTTCTACTTACACTAGAGTACATTTTTGTCTGTTTATTTGTACTTTTACTTAAGTACAGTGTTTGAGTACTTTCTCCTCCACCACTGCTTTTAACTAGCATTTTGATACTTTCAGCAAAAAAATTGCTACTTTTAGTGTTTTGCTACTCATCAATATTTTCCTCTTTTTGCTGAAGCTTAGCAGTTTAAGCATCTGTCTTGTAGCTACTGTCAGGAGATGTGGCAGAGTGAAGAAATATGTTTATAAAAAATGTTACATACTGAACCTTTAACACAGACACTGACGAGTAAAACAGTTCATGACATGAGCTGAAGATGGACAGACAGGAGTCGTCTTCAGACATTCGGGTTTATAATAACTAGCAACTTTTATAATGTTGTACAATACACCACAGATAAGCACAGCTTGTAGCTAGCTACTGTTGGAGAGACAGCAAGCCCTTGCTGTACTGTTGACTGACCGCAACACAACACACCACGTCATGCACACAGAGATCAGCTCAAACTTTGCTCATGTAGCGATTCATTAAACTCACTTAATATTACTTGCTTACCTGTGTAGAAAGGCACCATTAATAATTACTGCTGTTTCAACGTCGCTAGTTGTCCGTGTGATCAGGTCTGACTGTAACAGAGATGGTCCCCCGCTCCGCTCCCCCTCCTTCCTCGGCTCGAACCGGAAGTGCTGGCGATCCGTGGCGATAAGAGACGAGTCCAGGCTCGAGGGCGGGGGAAAATGCGACCTGTACAGTCCAAAAGTTTTGTACAGATGGGACATAAACTACGGCCGCTAGCGGCCGCTAGTTATAATTAGATTCAATGGAAACGCATGGGAAAAGCCCCCAGGCGGCGCCGAGCGGGGAAACCGGAAGTACGTCACTCACAATCAGAAAACGTTTTTTGAAACAAACAAAACAATCATTACTCATAAAATATTTATCCTACACAACTAAAAACATATATGCATGCATTTCGAAATATTTTTATTTTATTATTTCACTTTTATAAAAAAAAAAAAATCTTCAAATGGTGAAGAAGAAAAGCTGCAGTTCCAAGGAGGAGCGGCGCCCCTAGCGCCCTCTAGTGGCGGCCGCCTCTGACCACGACAGACCGGTACAGAGCCCGCTTCACTGCGGACGCTGCACCTATCCGCCTATCGATCTCACGCTCCAGTTTTCCCTCATTCGTGAACAAGATCCCGAGATACTAAAGCCCGAGATACACTGAAGCGTCCTCCGTATACGCGCGTATACGCGCATATTTTGTGCGTATGTTTTCGCTTCTATACTTCAGCTTTCAAACGCTCGCGTTCTCCTTGTTGTAATATGAGCAGCTGCACACGAAGGGGACTCAACTGAGCTCGCTGATTGGTCACTTGCTGACACGCCTACTGAAATGATTGACAGGCAGCTTTCACTCAGTCATGTAGCTCGCTTGAAGACCGCGGCGGTGTTCTCATGCGGTGTTTCTACTATATATGTTATAAAAAGTTCTCTCAGAAATAAAAATAATAACAGGGAGTGCTTTTCCTGCAGCACACAGCCCACCAGGGATATTTAAAACATCGCCGCACCCAGGTAGGACCTGAATTCATTCATTTCAATCATCGAGTGAACGGAGGAAGAAGCGGTTACTTGACTTTAGGCAAAAAAACAAAAGAAAAGGCCCGATCAGCGATAAAGAAGGGGAATTTATTTAATTTGTGTAACATACAAAACAGTCCGGCGCCGGGGAAGTTTATGTTCAGACACCGCGCATCGCGTATGCGTAGTAAAAAAATACTTTTGCGCGTACGTGCCCTGAGGGGCTACGCGGGGCTACGCTTTTGCCACAGCGTACGTACGCTGCGTATAGGCGTATCGTGAGGACGCTCGAGTGTATCTCGGCCTTTAAACTCCTCCACTTGGGGCAGGACCTCCTCCCCGACCCGGAGAGGGCATGCTACCCTTTTCCGGCTCAAGACCATGGCCTCGGATTTGGAGGAACTGATCCTCATCCCGGCCGCATCACACTCGGCTGCAAACCGCTCCAGTGAAAGTTGTAAATCACGAACTGATGAAGCCAGTAGGACCACATCATCTGCAAAAAACAGAGAAGCGATTCTAAGGTCACCAAAACGGATCCTCTCAACACCTTGGCTGCGCCTAGAAATTCTGTCCATAAAAGTTATGAACAGAATCGGTGACAAAGGGCAACCTTGGCGGAGTCCAACTCTCACCGGAAACGAGCCTGACTTACTGCCGGCAATGCGGACCAAGCTCTGACACCGGTCGTACAGGGACCTAACAGCCCTTATCAAAGGGCCTGGTACCCCATACTCCCGGAGTACCCCCCACAGAACCCCCCGAGGGACGCGGTCGAATGCCTTCTCCAAGTCCACAAAGCACATGTAAACTGGTTGGGCAAACTCCCACGCACCCTCCAGGACCCTGTTGAGGGTGTAGAGCTGGTCCAGTGTTCCACGACCAGCACGAAAACCACACTGCTCCTCCTGAATCCGAGGTTCGACTATCCGACGGACCCTCCTCTCCAGAACCCCTGAATAGACCTTACCAGGGAGGCTTAAGAGTGTGATCCCCCTATAGTTGGAACACACCCTACGGTCCCCCTTTTTGAATAGGGGAACCACCACCCCAGTCTGCCAATCCAAGGGAACTGCCCCCGATGTCCACGCGATATTGCAGAGTCGCGTAAGCCAACACAACCCTACAACATCCAGAGCCCTAAGGAACTCCGGGCGAATCTCATCCACCCCCGGAGCCTTGCCACCGCAGAGCTTTTTAACCACCTCGGCGACCTCAGCACCAGAGATCGGAGAACCCGACCCAAAGTCCCCAGGCTCCGCTTCCTCAGTGGAAGACGTGCCAGTAGGATTGAGGAGGTCTTCGAAGTATTCCGCCCACCGACTCACAACATCCCGAGTTGAGGTCAGCAGCACGCCACCCCCACCATAAATGGTGTTGGTCGCGTACCTCTTTCCCCCCCTGAGACGCCGGATGGTGGACCAGAATCGCCTCGAAGCCGTACGGAAGTCATTCTCCATGGCCTCTCCGAACTCCTCCCACGCCCGAGTTTTTGCCTTAGCAACCACCCGAGCCGCATGCCGCTTGGACTGCCGGTACCTATCAGCTGCTTCCGGGGTCCCACAAGCCAAAAAGGCCCAATAGGACTCCTTCTTCAGCCTGACAGCATCCCTCACTGCCGGTGTCCACCACCGGGTTCGAGGGTTGCCACCACGACAGGCACCAACAACCTTGCGGCCACAGCTCCGATAAGCTGCCTCGACAATAGAGGCGCGGAACACGGCCCACTCGGACTCCATGTCCCCCGCCTCCCTCGGAACGTGTTCAAAGCTCTCCCGGAGGTGGGAGTTAAAGCTCCGTCTTACGGGAGACTCTGCCAGACGTTCCCAGCAGACCCTCACAATACGTTTGGGTCTGCCAGGTCTGACCGGCATCCTCCCCCACCATCGGAGCCAACTCACCACCAGGTAGTGGTCAGTTGACAGCTCCGCCCCTCTCTTCACCCGAGTGTCCAAGACATGCGGCCGCAGATCAGATGAGACGACAACAAAGTCGATCATCGAACTGCGACCTAGGGTGTCCTGGTGCCAAGAGCACATATGGACACCCTTATGCTTAAACATGGTGTTCGTTATGGACAATCCATGACGAGCACAGAAGTCCAATAACAGAACACCACTCTGGTTCAGATCAGGGGGGCCGTTCCTCCCAACCACACCCCTCCAGGTCTCACTGTCATTGCCCACGTGAGCGTTGAAGTCCCCCAGTAGAACAAGGGAGTCCCCAGGAGGCGCACTCTCCAATACCCCCTCCAAGGACTCCAAAAAGGGTGGGTAGTCTGAGCTGCCGTTTGGTGCATAGGCACAAACAACAGTCAGAGCCCGTCCCCCCACACGTAGGCGAAGGGAGGCTACCCTCTCGTTCACCGGGGTGAACCCCAACGTACAGGCACCAAGATGGGGGGCAACCAGTATGCCCACTCCTGCTCGGCGCCTCTCACCAGGGACAACTCCAGAGTGGAAGAGTGTCCAACCCCTCTCAAGGAAACTGGTTCCAGAGCCAGAGCCATGTGTTGAGGTAAGTCCGACTATTTCTAGTCGGAACTTCTCAACCTCACACACTAGCTCAGGCTCCTTCCCCACCAGAGAGGTGACATTCCATGAATTGAATTGAACGCCTTTTTGACATTCCATGTCCCAATGGCCAGCTTCTGTAGCCGAGGATCAGACCGCCAGGGTCCCCGCCCTCGGCCACCACCCATCTCAATGCAGACATGTTCCTGTTTTTGAATTTCTACATCTACCTTATAATCTGTCTGTTTTGATACTTTATCTTTGTTTTAACGTGTAAAAAAAATCTGTATTTCTCTCTTATGTTTGTCTATTGTTGATTTTTGAAGGAAAATCTACTGTTGCCGTTGTCATCATTCTTTGTTTGTAGACAGGTCTCTCTTGTAAATGAGTCCTCGAGGCTCAATGAGATTAACCTGCCTAAATATAGGTTGAATTAAAAAAAAAGAAAAATGAAGATGAAGTCAGTTGGTATCTGTTGCCTCTCAGCGAGAAGATCGCTGGTTCAAATCCCAGCCGGGGGGGTCCTGGATGGAGTTTGCATGTTCTCTCCGTGTATGCGTATATTTTCTCCAGGTATTCTGGTTTCAAAACATGCATGTTAGGCTGATTGGTAACTCTAAATTGTACTAGGTGAGAGTG
>JBBPBX010013259.1:15292-25948 GCA_038048925.1 Garcialebias charrua | reverse complement strand
GACCTTGAATTAAGAGTTTGGTATTAATGCTTTTCTGACTAAATGTTTATCAATTTTTAATGGTTTCTGCAACACACACGATCCCTGGAGTAAACATTTTAGTTTAGTGTCAAGAAACTATTTGCATTTAGGTTTTATCAGGCACAGAGTTATGTGGGAAAAACTGAGCTCGTTTTCCTCCCACATGATCTTGTAGCCTTCCTTGGTAAGAGATCTAACAAACTTCAGATAAGCCTTTAGCGGTGCCTAACACCGCTTTGCACTTCAAAACATGTGTTGCCCAAGATGAGGTGAAGTTATAGTGCTTGCACAAAGACACACACACACACCCAACACATGCACACACACACACCTCAAAGTATAAGATGAAGCCACTCAGACAGAAACGTTGAAGTCTACCGTGGGTTCTGATGAAACGCCCGGTGTGCATTGATGACCATATCTCCCGCCGAACTGTGAGACTTCCCGGTTCAATGTCAAGGTGAGAGATTGTAATTTGTTACACGTCAATGCCTAGAGGGCGAGGCATAGCTCTGCGCTAGGCCACGCGGTGCCACGCTTGAGCGAGCGCCGTGGCACAAGCCTTTGAACGCTCGCGCGAACGCGCCAAGCTCAAATTTTACGACCGCTCACGCGCGCGCGGTGTCTCTCAATAAACTGCCCTGGTGGCGGACTGTTTTGTGTGACACACAAATGAATTAAATTCCTCTTCTTCATCGCTGATCTGGACTTTTCTTTTGTTTTTTTGCCAAAAGTCAAGTGATCGCTTGAAGCGGTCACCATTCACTTCCTCCTCCGATGAGGAGGAATGAATGAACTTGTTCTCAGACCCGACCTGTCAATCAAATCAGTAGGCTGTCAGCAAATGACCAATCAGCGACCTCAATTTGTCCCGTAGCTAAACGCTCCGCCCTGCTTCTGCTCAAATGACATCAAGTATTTGGAGCGAAAACGTTGGAGCCACAGGCTGCTTCACGCTGTGCTCTGCTGTGAACCCCCCACGCGCAGCGTGCGCGCGTGGCACGGGGCGCGGTCCAGCGCGGAGCTCTGCCTCGCCCTTTAGTGTGTGTATTTAAGTTTTACTGTGGCGAGATTAGACACTTTGATCTTAGCAGGAAAACTGTTTGTGTGTGACTTGTATGTTTATTGTACATCTGAGGTGAGGTGACTTGTACAACTGTATGTGTTTTCACTTTTTCTTTTATTTGTCACAGTTTCTCTTTAATAAATGACATCATTATTTTTAAGGGAGTCTGTGTTTGTTTTCTTCTAAACAGCTGTGCAGATCCTTCACAAGCCTGAAAATATGATAAAACATTAAACATTTGGGTTGATTTGAAATATCATAAAACAGACCTGTAATTACTGTTAATTTGTCGGGTCGGTGGGGTTTGAAAATTATAACTGTGGGCTGGAGCCGGTTCGGAACAGATTTTTGGGACTGAATGCAACTTTAATGTAAAGCACAAAGATCACCAGCCCTGAGCCATTACATTACCGCTTCACCATGCGGTCACAAAACTATGGCCCCGAGTGTAAACTGAATCTTCTTCAGAGCTTGGCCACGCCTCCCAGGAGGAGTCACCACCATTGGGAAGTCCAATCCTATCATGTGACCCAGCTTTCAACCAATAAAATATCGCCAACTTGTGTTCTATAATTGGTGGGTGCATGAATGTTGGGATTTGTAGGCGTGTAACTAAAACTTTTTTTTTTTTTTTGCTGGAAATGGAAATCTGATCGTGTTTTAACACAATATCATTAAGATCCACATTTCATTAAGTTAATATATTATCTGATAAGAATATACTTCAAAGGCATTAAACTCCTAATTTAATTGGGCATTCGTGTTTGTGAACTGCGGCTGTAAACAGAAAATCCGTCCATGTGTCCAAAAGGACGCAAACCTTTTCCACGTGACCTTTAGGGAGGGAAGTCTGAGTTTGTCATAATTGTTCCCATACAATGATGAAATTAGTTCCCTGCCCTTAACATATCACATGAGAGACACAACCAGGTGGAGCAGTGAGCAGCTATATAAGCGCCCGGGGAGCAAATGGGGATTGGGTCTTGCTCAGAGACACCATGACATGTGGAGAAATTAGTCTAATTTCTATAAAACTCGTTAAAAACAAAATAAATCATTCATCTGTGTGAGCTTCTTGTTTAAATTAATTATCGAATGATACAGTTTTATGTTTACTTAAAAAAAATCAGAATTGGTATGAAGTAAAAAGGTGAAAGCAAACATTCTTTCAGTTTGCTTTGACGTTTTTGTGAACAGTTGGAATTACAAACAGGCTTAAGGGAATTAACTGTCAATCTGCAGGAATATAAATCCCAAATGAAAGTTTATTTTATCAGCTCGATGTTTCCAAACTGTGTCGGTGCAGCCGATAAGCTCCATCACCGTTCAGATGTACTTCTTGTTGTTCAGTTCGGATTGTTCTTGCTTCTTTTAGCAAACAGTTAGATGTTTTTCCCTGTGGCGTTTTATCTGTGTCGTCTTTTCGCTGCCATGGCCAAAATGACAGGTTTTGCAAAGCGTCAGTCACACGGCGAGGAAGCTGTTTTGACTCGTCCTTCGTCCCCCGGTTGTCAAATCAACGCAGTTCCTTTCGTTTTGTACGGAGGGACTGTGTTTTGCCCAAAGGCATCTTTCTAGAAGCTTTGTGTCTTTACAACAATTCCTTCAACTTAGAGCCTTCAAAACACATCAGGACTCTCTGTGAAGAACTGTCCGTCTTCTCTTTGACCAAAAGAAATAAAATTGCTCCGAGTCATCTTCGACATTTGTTCTGGAGGTGATCGTTGATTTTCAGCTTTTTCTGCCGATGCTTGTTTGGTGATGGTTAAATTTTTTTTTTTAGATGTGACCCGTTTGCGTTTGTGTTGTTTGAATAATTTAAACTCACTTTCAAAGTGCTAAATGAAGTCACATTAGCCTAAAGTTATTTTCTATATTGAAAAGAAAACTGAAGCAGCTCAAACCGCTCAGATGAACTTTTTACATGCATCACTTTAAATATCAGATGTTGATGTGTGGAAAAAAGCACCACTCCTCAACCAGACGATGCCCTGAAAACTACAAAACATTACCTGTATGTTACTCTGTCAGTACCAGGAGGTACCATGTATGTTACCCTGTCAGTACCTAATTAAGTACCATGCAATTTACCCTGTGAATACGTAGTTAGGTACCTTGTATGTTACCCTGTGAATGGAGGGAGTGGTGGCGCAGAGGTTAGAGAAGGTGGACCTTTTATCAGAAGGCTGCTGGTTCAACTCCCAGTACCAAAAAGATCAAAAATGTGGGTGGGATTAGTGAAGCACCCACACCTGCCTCCACCCTCATTTCTTCAACTCTGGGCCCTTGAGCAAGGCCCTTACACTTTTTAATTATTTGATTATAATTTTAAATAAAAAATGTTAATTAGATAATAATATTAAAAGAACAATACCTCTTCTTGAACAGTTGAGGTGGTTGAATTTTTCGGTCATCATTATCATCATCATCATCATCATCATCATCATCAGGGCAGGGCTCAGCTCCGGGGCTTGTTGACAATAACAGTTTTAACTTTTTCATAAAGTGCTGAACTTTTTGACTGAAGTGTTGACGTGATGGATGTCGCAGCGACGCTCACAAACTTTAAAGTCAGCACATCAACAACATTCAGATGTAGATCCAGAGCTTTAAAAACTCCTACAGTTTGTGTTATTGCTCTGGACTGATCTGAATTACCTGATGAAGGATGTTTAAATGCAGCTGCTGTTAGCGCTGTTTGCAACTAGCTGCTTTTCTTCGTTCACGTTCGGATGACGTCGTTTCAAGTCCATTAACAAATTAGACGTGTTGCTGCTGCAGATCTAATCTCTGTGAAACAACGTCCACACACAGCTTTGAATTTGCGCTCGTCTTTTAACAAGAAAGCCATAACGTTCCCAAACAGGAGACCGCACACGAGATGCTAGGCGGCTAAATGCTGCACGTGCTGCAAGATAATAGCGCCGTGCTGAAACGCGCCCAGGAAATTTAGTTCCGTGGCGCACACATTCTCTCGTTAATAAAGTTTAATGAGTGAAAAAATAACCGAAATGGTACATAGGTGGACCGAACCGAACGTGCCGTATCAAAACGGTTCGGTACACCCACGTGTACTGTTACACCACCACTATAAATACCTAGTAAATGCCTTGTATGTTATCCATAAATGTTCTTAGTAAATATCCTGTATGTTACCTCATAAGTACCCAGTAAGTACCATGTAAGGTTTTTAGCTACAGTAGTACATACCAAGTACCCTGTTTGTTACAACATAAGTATCCAGTAATAACTAGTATGTTACCCTGTCAGTACCCAGGAAGTACCTTGCATGTTACCCCATAGCTGTATAATTCTGTGTTCAGCTTTGTATTACTGTGAACCGAGTCAGGGAAACAAAAACATTACATTTTTACTCATTTTCAGAGATTTTATGTTTTCTCACCAACGTCATTACTTTATGACTTTACTAAAAACTTCACAATGACTCTCTAACCTAACCAAATATAGGAAATACTGTATATTTTAGATATAATGAAAGCCTCACTTGACATTTAAGTGCATTCATTTTTTAGCATTAAATATGTTAGATGAACATTAACGGTTGCAGTTTATTGAATGTCTCCCAAAACCATTAAGTTTTAATCAGGTCAAAGCTAAAGAATTTTAAAAATATTGAAACTGGAGAGTTTGTTGTTTAGGTCTATTGTTTGTGTTGAATAAACAACAATATAGGTGAAGCAACTGAAGAGGGACACAAATCATGGTTTTATTGTCCTAAATATGCAAAACAGTGTTGCACAGCATTAAAATAAAAAATAGAACTATTTTTCTTTCTTGTTGTTTTATATCTTACAAAGTTATACATTTTCACTTCATGCTTCCTTCGTCTCCTGGGACACAGAACAGGTTCCTGGAGAGACGTCTGTCATTGTCTGACTTTGTATCGTGTTGTTATTCAGCTCCACGTTGCGTGACAGGATAGTCTGGCCTCGATGTCACTGCATCAGATCCGTTGCAGCTCTGATTGTCTGCGAGCACAGCGGGGATGCTGGGCTGCAGGAGAGCCATCTGTTTTCAAGGCGACAAGCTGAGGGAGCAGAGAGGGCTCAGAGAGCAGCAGAAAGATGGAAATGATGCCATATGCGTGTAGAAACCTCAATATGTCTTTATAGGCAAAAAACAGGAAGCTCATAGATGTGGAAGAAAAACACACAATACAAGCAGGAGTAACTACTGCGACTGTTAGTCTGATGCCTTTACAATCCATTGTTTAGATTATTGCTTCTCTGCATGCATTTTATTTAATTTTTTTGTCCTTACAATCTATAATTGTGCATTTTGTTTCTCGGGGCACTCTGTTACATATTTTGGATGTGTTCCTGCTCCAACACAACTACGGTAATTGCCGGTATATAAGTTGCTCTGGAGTATGAGTCGCATCAGTCAAAAAAAGCAGAGGAAAAAAAACATATAAGTCGATTATACATCACCACTGACCCATCAAGTTTATTATGCATTTATTTAATGGTCAAAACAGCTTCATTTCACCTGGGTGGTGTGGTGGCATTCATCCATCCATTCATCAATCACGGCCGGAACCGCTAGCTCTCGTTCCTCCACCTGCACCAGCTGAGTGAAGCGAGCGCGCACGAGAGGACTCGCTGTTGCAGTTCTTCGAAATTTAAAGGTGTAGTCTGCAGTTCTGTAGTGCAGTCTGTAAGTTGTCTAAAAATATATTTTTAACATATTTCTTCACTCTGTCACTATCTCCTGACAGACTGATGTTAGACAAAGTAATCTCTGAAAAAACTATAGTCCCCTTGCTTCTCTAAAAGCATTTCTAAAAAGCCACAGTGACCCGCCGTTAACCAGCCAATAAAAACAGAGCTTCTCACTTCTCACGCTCCTAACCCACGCCCCCGCCTGTCCCAGCCCGCAGCGGCCGCGCAGGTTCTCGTTCAAAGGATTGCAAAGCGATGCAAAACTGTTTTGTATGTGACACAAATGTATTAAATTCCCCTTCTTCATCCCTGATCTGGGGCCTCATGTACAAAGACTTGCGTGGATTTCCTACTGAAAAGTGACGTACGGTCAAATCCAGAAAAGTGTGTACGCACAAAAAAATCCAGATGTATCAAACTGTGCGTACACCGGAATCCACGCACATTCCTTTTGTACATCACAATTAACGTGGAACTGAGCGCACGTGAGACACCTCCCCTGACACGCCTTCATTTACATATGTTAAACAGATGCAAATTACTTCCTGCATGTGTGAAGGACATGTTTGTTTGATCCCTGCGCGATCAGAAATCATTTCTAGATTCAGGAAAATAATGAATTTAATATAATATGAGTGAGGAAAATAATCCTAAGTAAGAATAGTAATAAAATGTGTTCATCACGCAAAGAACGAGTGATTGTGTGTCGGTATTTGTGTGTGCGCGCACCCTGCTTTGGTGCGCAACGGCTCATCCATTCATTCTGAGTGAAAATATTAACTTTGCGCACGAGTTTATTACCATAATTACTGTAAACACAGAGGAACTTAGATGTTTGGTAGAACATAGATCTTTGTTTATTTAATAGATGACATGAAGAAACGGGTCTGTGCGTCTCAGTGGAGACTTTTCATGACATGACGTGATGTTGGAGTCTCCAAACGCTGCGCGCGCCACATTGTGCGCAATCTGTTTGTCTGTGAAGCCTTTACTCTCCTACAAGTTATATATGGTGTACTTTCACGTGTCATTTTGGAGAAATCTACAATAAACGCAGATCATGAATCACCTCCAGCTGCCGTGTAACCGGCGAGGGTGCGCGCGCGCTCCAAAGCGCGACCACTCAGCCTTTGGAATCATATAGATGAGACATTCCATTGATCAGGCTTTGTGTGGACTGGACAGCCCTGATCGGCCTGCAGCTCCCTCATAGCTCGGGAACAGTTTGATCGCTGCTTCTGATGTGCGTGATGCACGGCTCCTGTGTTGCTCCAGAGCGCAGCAGTGCCAAACTGAAAAATGATTATTTCTGGAAACGGCTGATAAGCCATATCCTAGATCAGAAAATTATATCTGTTTATAAATAAATGCTCTGCGTGTTACACTACGTATTTATTATATCCTCCAGTAAGGCTGAATGAATCCGTTCCTGTTAAATTTATTTTTGGCACAACTTTGCGCGTGCTTTATTTAACTGCGTCATGTGGATGTAATACTTGTTAATCGTGTGTTTGATGGGAATATTAATCATTTTCACATCATGAACAGTTAATAATAATAATAATAATAATAATAATAATAATAATAATAATAATAATAATAATAATAATGAATTCAATTTATAACGCACTTTTCATTAATGAAATCTCAAAGTGCTACAAGGTGCAACAGAATTAAATGTCAATAAAACAAATAATAAAACAATTAAAATCAACAACAGTATCAGCTATGATCAAAAGTAGAATCATGAGGAGGTAGTGTAAGCTCGGTTGAAAAGAAAGGTCTTCAAGCCGCTCTTAAAGTCAACCACAGACTGTGGGGCTTCAGTTTCTCTGAATCACCTGTAAGTGTCGCCAAAGGAACAAGAACCACAGAAACGTGCGTACGCGTGCTCTGGGGCTTGCGTGGAAATGTACCTGGATGCGCACATATTCACGTTCAGTTCAGTTTTGATACATACGGGGTTTTGCGTGGATAGTGACGCACGCAAGGTTTTTGTGCGCACGCACGGTTGATACATGAGACCCCTGGACTTTTCTTTTGTTTTTTTTTGCCAAAAGTCAAGTGATCGCTTCCTCCTCCACTGACTCATGACAGAAACATTGAGGAAATGAATGAATTTGTCACAAGCGAATTTTTCTCATGTCCAACGTGGCTGCGTGCGGCTCTGCAGATTTCATGGTGTACTGGTGTGCTGGACCAGCGCTCCCTGTTTTTATTTTATTTTTTAGAATGTTTTATTAACATATAATCACAGAACTTTGCAGCAGCTGACAGGACATGCAGTGGAGGCGGAGCATTCGGAAGCAGAGCTGAATTTCACAGAGAGCAAGAGGGAGCAGAGCCATATATGGCTCTGAGTGGGAGGGACCAGAAATGTGTCTCTGTTCAAAATTTTCCTAAGTTCCAGCGTGTTCCAGAAATTACATATTGCAACTTTAAAGCGTCAGTCAAAAATTGCGTAATGAATATGGAAAAATAAAACTTATGGAAGTCATAGGACTGACAAATCTATGCAAAAAAGTGACTTATACGTCGGAAAATATAGTTATTTACAGCAGCAAATCACCTAAATCCATGATCAGATTGTGCCACAGCAGAAAAACATTTAAAATATACTGGACAGCCTAAGGGATACTGATACAATAAAGATCCAGGATTCCTTGAAGGATTGCACATCACCCATCACATGATGCCTCAGTTTAATTCTAAGATCATCACATGAGTAAAGGAGACAAACTTATAGTCATCTGGGTCAAACTTTGTAAATGACTCATCATTTTTTATAGATTTGAGCTCATCTACTACCACTCTAAACTGTGCAAATTAGTTGCCTTGTTCAATTTTCAAGCCTTTAATTTCTCTAGACATCAGTGCCAGAAATTATTAATAAAAAAATGTATGTATTGATGATTATCTCTGACACATGCTCTATGAATAATGACTAACTTTAAGACACCAACATGCTATCTTTAAATTTCTTGAGTCTGTGGATGGATGGATGGATGGATAGATGGATGGATGGATGGATGGATGGATAGATGGATGGATGGATGGATGGATGGATGGATGGATGGAAAAACAGAAGGATGAATGGAAAAACAGAAGTTTGGATGGTTGGATGGATGGATGGATAGAAAAACAGAAGGTTGGATGGATGGAAAGACAGAAGGTTGGATGGATGGACAGATGAAGGGATGGATGGAAATACAGAAGGTTGGCTGGATGATGGATGGATGGATGGTTGTAAAGTCAGATGGATGGATGGATGGGAAGATGGAAGTTTGGATGGATGGACGCAAGTTGTAAGGTTGGATGGATGGACACGCATGAAGATAGATGGAAGGATGGTTGGACGGACTACTGAATCATTTATGGGATTTTCTCACCTGATCTAAAAACGGTTGTGCGGCGAGCAAACGTGTAACTCTCTTGATCTTCACACACTCAAGTCCCGTGAGTAAACACTGAAAGTCACAAAGTTGACCAAACGTGTTCAAATGAGGAATCAACAAATCACCAAAAACAATGAGACTGAAGTGTGTGCAGAATGATGGCTTCCTTTCAGTTTTATCTCAAATTAAAATGAAAAAGCTCAGAGAACATACCTGCAGCATAAAACCACCATCATGTCCCAACAGAACAGAGTTTTAAAACATCAGAGCAGCTTCGAAGCTCTTCCTGCTTTTAAACCCCAAAATACATTACGGCAAAGACTGGTTCATCCCAAAGATCCAGTCCCCCGGCACAAACAGAGTAATATTGTGTATGCTGTTCAGTGTCAGGAGGGTGATCAGTCTTATATCGGGGAAACTAAACAGCCACTGGCCAAAAGGATGGCCCAGCACAGAAGATCAACATCATCAGGTCAGGACTCTGCAGTCTACACTCATCTCCAGGCCAGCGGTCACTCTTTCAGGGATGAAGATGTTCACATCCTTGATAGAGAGGAACGATGGTTTGAGAGAGGAGTAAAGGAGGCCATCTTTGTGAAAAGAAACCGTCCATCATTAAACAGGGGTGGAGGCCTCCGGGTTCAACTGTCCCCCTCTTACAATGCTGTTATTGCTAGTATCACTCAGCCCTCTGTGAATAGCAAACAACCATCAGGGTGCTAACGATCCATCGTTAGGCTGATGGTCCTCCTTGATCATGTGAGCAGCTGGTTTCGGCTGTCATCAGCCAACTGGTTGTGTAACACTGTGAGAGGGTGCTATTTATAAGACTGAGCTGAATACAGCAGCTCAGACTGAGGAAGTCTTTCGGACGAAAGACGAAACGTTTCTACAATTTTTTTTTGCCTTGTTTTGTTTTTTTGAATGTCCAGAGGACCAGGCTTAGCTTTTTTAGATTTTTCTACCTGGATTATTAAGCATGCATCAGGGTACTTCCTGTTCTGGTTTTCAGCAGCTGAGGATGAAACGGGGCTTCGACTTGTCGACCCGTACTCGTTGGTCCGGACTTTAAGCAGTGACTCGGTGCATGCTGCTTCAGAACCAACAGACACAAACAGCTGGAGCTGTTGGTCCAGAAGCACGTATGGTCCAGGTGACCTGGCTTCACCTGTGAGTGAGCTCAAACACCTGTTTCTAACTTTAGAACCAACCTAAACCTCAGAGAGCCAGGCTTAAACCACGCACCTGCAGGGGACTTCCTTTAATGATTCTTAATCAAGTTTAATGAATTTAACGTTTATATTTAGAATTTAATGCCTTGAGTGATATAATTAATGTGTTTTAATGAGCTAATTAAGGTGGTATAATAAGCTGACAAAGGAGACGAGATGCTACAACCAGGTGAAGACTGAGGCTTCAACCAAACCAGTTTGTATCACCTGTCGACATAAGAGGCGGCCGATCGTTTCATTGCCTTTGTGTGTACGTGTGT
>JBBPBX010013258.1:0-52677 GCA_038048925.1 Garcialebias charrua | reverse complement strand
CATCGGGATTATGAATGGAACATGTCGTTATTGTTTGTCTTTCTGTGACTGAGGGTGAGGATGAGGGTGGGTCTGAATGAGTATATCTGTGTATGAATGTTTAAGTGTCAGGCTGGGTTTTGGACTGCCCCCTCTCTGATACTTCCGAGGCTACTTAGTGTCGCGCTCCTGCCACGTGGCCCCCCCTGGTGGGTGTTCCCTTGCCTGCGGGCGTGCTTGGGGCCCTCACTATCTGGGGTTGGGCGCTTGGGCGTTTGTCGGCACGGCCTGGTGGCTGCTTGGTGGGGCTCGTGCCCTCTGGTCCGGTCGGGTCTGGGCCTGAGGGGTGGGCGTCCCCGGTGCCCGGGCCTCGGTGACCGGCCCTGGGGCTACGTCGGTGCAGCGGGCTCCGGCGGGGGCCTGTGAATTTGTCGCGGGCGACACCGGGGGGTCATTGTATGTGGTCGCTGGTAGGGGTTCGTCCGGTTCTTCCCCTTGGTAGGATCTGGGGAGTGGGCTAGTGGCTCGTCCTGTTCGGGCAGTCCTGGGGACTCTGGGCTCGGGGTCCTTCCTGGGGTCTTGGGCTTTGATCGCTCCTTCGTCTGCCTCGGGCTTTGGGGGGACGGATCTCTGATGCTTCACAGTCGCTACTAAATGTTCTATTGGAGGAACCTTATACACTTATGCATGCTCACAACCACACACAAATGGATGCAGGGATGTATATATAGATATATGCAGATATGTAGATGGGTATATAAATGAATATAAAAGTATATGTATGTATACTACTGTATATATATATTTGTAGATATGTAGACGGGTATATAAATGAATATAAAAGTATATGTATGTATACTACTGTATATATATATTTGTAGATATGGGTATGTGTATTTATAGAATTCTACTGCAAGCTCATGAATATTATTAGTCTTTATGCATGTAGGTTCCATTGTTGTGTTCTGTCATGTGCTTTGCAGGATTGTGGACGGAGGTTGGGTGTGTTTGCCTTGTGCTTTTTTGGTTGATAATTGTTGATTGGTTGTCTTACTTTCTCTTTTCTTTCTTTCTCTCTTAAAAAAATGGAGTGAGAGGATGGCTAAAAGGTGTGAAGGGAGGCCATCTATAAATGGAAAAAAAAATCGATTTTTAATAGACATAAGTGTGTCGACCTAGCTTTTTTTTTCTACTAGTATTTAACACATATCTTATATCTCAGAAACCACAAAGCAGATATTTTTCAAACTAACAAAATGTAATCACAACATGTTCATGTACATACTGTAAGCTGTTGGAGTTATTTGAATTAAAATTCGATTTTTTAATTATTTTCGTAGCACATGTGATAGGTTTGGAATTAGTCAAAACAAATCAATTTAAATCCAGCAGATTTGACCACTACGTGACATTATTAAGGACTTGTTAACCTGAGGAACCCTCGTGGTATAAAGCCAGCTATGAAATATATTTTTTAAGCTTTTATTTAGCTACATTTAAAAGAAAGAACGCCGATCGACCCCACCCGCGCGTGCATGTGATGTGCACGTGTCGACCTACTTTGTTAAATCCAGCTGATTTGACCACAACGTGAAATTATTAAGGAACTGTTAAGCTCAAGCACCCTCTTGATATAACGTCAGCTATGAAATATATTTTTTAAAGCGTTTATTTAGCTACATTATAGAAATAAAGACGGCTCACGTGCGCGCGCGGGGGCGCGCGTGCACATGGCGAAACTACTTTTTTAAATCCTGCCGTTTTGACAACAACGTGAAATTATTAAGGAATAGTTCGGCTTAAGACACATGTTTGCTATAATTTTAAATACAAATAATTGTTTTTACCATGTTAATCTTGTAAAGTCCTTCGGTGTTTGCTCCCTCGCGGCAGCCACTTCCTCAAACTCAGTCCAGCCTCCTCCTCACGGTTCGGGTCCAGCCGGCCTGGACCCTGCTCTGAGATGAGTCCGGAATCTTGGCGTAGCGCCGCGCATCTGTGAGGTGGAAATGCTGTCCAACGCGCGTTTGGCATGCAAATATAACGTCACATCCGACCCGCGCCACCAAGTGGAAAAGGGGCTAGTGACTCATTAGACTGACTCAGATCCATAAAGTGAACCGTGTTACTTTAGTGACTCATTAGACTGACCCAGATCCATAAAGTGAACCGGGTTACTTTAGTGACTCATTAGACTGACTCAGATCCATAAAGTGAACCGGGTTACTTTAGTGACTCATTAGACTGACTCAGATCCATAAAGTGAACCGGGTTACTTTAGTGACTCATTAGACTGACTCAGATCCATAAAGTGAACCGGGTTACTTTAGTGACTCATTAGACTGACTCAGATCCATAAAGTGAACCGGGTTACTTTAGTGACTCATTAGACTGACTCAGATCCATAAAGTGAACCGGGTTACTTTAGTGACTCATTAGACTGACCCACATCCATAATATGAATCGTGTTACTTTAATGACTCATTAGACTGATCCAGATCCATAAAGTGAACCGGGTTAATTTAGTGACACATTAGACTGACTCCGATCCATAAAGTGAACCATGTTACTTTAGTGACTCATTAGGTTGACCCAGATCCATAAAGTGAACAGGGTTACTTTAGTGACTCATTAGATTTACCCAGATCCGTAAAGTGAACCAGGTTACTTTTGTGACTCATTAGATTGACCCAGATCCATAAAGTGAACCAGGTTACTTTAGTGACTCATTAGACTGACTCAGATCCATAAAGTGAACCGTGTTACTTTAATGACTCATTAGACTGATCCAGATCCATAAAGTGAACCGGGTTACCGTATTTTTTGGTGTATAGGTCGCACCTTTTATGGGTTTTTCAAGGCCTGCGACCTATACACCGGTGCGACCTATTTATGGATTTTTTTTCATATTTTTAGACCAATTTTTGGCTGAGTTATGGCCCTTTTTCCCTGTTGCATAAAATGGTGCAGTACCAGTTTCGGCCACCAGGGGGCAGTGCAAGTGCAGTACCAGTTTCGGCCACCAGGGGGCAATGCAAGTGCAGTACCAGATTCGGCCACCAGGGGGTAGTGCAAGTGCAGTACCAGTTTCGGCCGCTATGATCGCTAAAGAGGCCTGTACCGGTATTCTGTTTACTGGTACAGTACCGGTACCTGCAGACATGCCTGCCGTGGGGGCGTTACCTGTTTGTGTATTGAGCATAAAAGCCCATCACCCCAGCTTCATCTCTGTGGGAGTAGGAAAGAACAGTGAACAAACAGCGAACGGAGTAAACAAGAGAACAGCAGCAGCCATGCCACCGAAGAGAAATTCATACACGGCGGAAAAGAAGTTAGAGGTCGTCAAATTCGCCGTGGTGCACGGAAACCGAGCGGCTGACCGGCAGTACGGCATCAGCGAGAAGGTGATCCGGGGCTGGAGGAAGTCTGAGGGGGTCATCCAGGCCATGAAGCGGTCCAAGCGGGCTAACAGGGGCAAGCGAGCCAGGTGGCCAGAGCTGGAGGACACGGTCAAGTCCTGGGTCCTCTCGGAACGTGCGTGTGGGAGAGGGGTCTCCACGGTCCAGCTGCGCCTCCATGCCATGTCTGTGGCAAAGGACATGGGTGTGACGGAGTTCCAAGGTGGTCCGAGCTGGTGTTTCCGTTTTATGAAACGCCAGGACCTCTCCATCAGAACTCGGACCACCATGTCGCAGAAGCTCCCCGCGGACTACCAGGAGAAGCTGGACACCTTCCGTGCCTTCGTGAGTCGGCAGGTAAGCTAAGTTTTTTATTTTGTGTGTGTTAAACCTGTATGTTGGTAAATTTTAATAGATTAATTTATCGGTAATATAAAATCGCGCGATCACAGCAACTTTGTTGTCAGTGCGTGCGCGTTTCTTTGTTTAAGCTGTCTGCCTTCGTGTGTCGCCTGGTACCGGTACGGGCTAAGCTAAGCTAACATGTTTTTTTGTGTGTGTGTTAAACAGACCTGTATCCTTATAAATTTTAATAGATTACCGGTAATTTAATATAAAATCACACGCTCACAGCGAGTTTTGTGGTGAGTGGGTGCGCGCTCGATTCTTTGTTTCCCGTGCTTTTTTTTGTGTGTGTTTAACGCACTTGCTAAATTGCTAGCTTGCTAAATTTTGCTTGCTAAATTTTAATATATTAATTTTATAATTAAAATATAAAATATTGTGGAGGCTTAAAAATAAAGGTCTTCAAGCCTTGTTTAAAGTCAACCAGTGACTGTGGAGCACTGGTTGAATATACGGTAAATGTGGACATGTGATGTGGACATGTGATGTGGACATGTGATGTGGACATGGGATGTGGACATGGGATGTGGACATGTGATGTGATGTTGACAAAAAATGAAACATTTTTCTGTTGCAGGTCAGTTGGTGCGCTACGCTCATAGCAGGTCTGTGAGTGCGTGCTCGTTTCTTTTGTTTACTGACGCTAATGTCTGCCTTTTGTCTTTCTCACGCCAGGTCGAGACGCATGGGATCACTGGTGGCCATATTATTAAAATGGATGAAGTTCCACTAACTTTTGACATTCCGATGGGCCGCAGTGTCTCCCAGAAGGGTGAAAAGACAGTGAACATCCTCACCACAGGCCATGAGAAGACCCACTTCACTGTGGTTCTGGCCTGTGGTGCTGATGGATCCGCTCATTCTCAATCAGTTCATCTGGACAGTTATGCAAACTCCCCCCCATGGTCATCTTCAAGAGGAAGACCATACCAAAGGAGGACTTCTGCTCCAGGGTGGTGGTGGCCGTGAACCCGAAGGGATGGATGGACGAAGCCATGATGCTCCACTGGCTGACCAAGTGCTTCGTCCATCGTCCCGACGGGTTCTTCAGGACCAAGAAGGCTCTCCTGGTGATGGACAGCATGCGGGCCCACATCACAGAGGCCATGAAGGCCAAGGTGAAGAGCCTGAACAGTGTGCCCACTATCATCCCAGGGGGGCTGACGAAACTCCTGCAACCACTCGACATCTCGGTGAACAGGAGTTTCAAGGCCTCCCTGAGGAAGTTGTGGGAGGAGTGGATGGTGAGTGGAGAGCACTCGTTTACAACGACGGGGAGGATGCGGAACGCCACCTTCGCCCAGGCGGTGGAGTGGGTGGACAAGGCCTGGGCTTCTGTGACCACCCGCACCATCAAGTCTGGGTTCAGAAAGGCAGGAATCCGGCCTGCTGGAGCTGGTGCTGAGGCAGAGGACAGCAGTGAAGAGGATGAGGAGGAGGAGGACGAGGGAGCTGGACCTCTCAGCAGTGGCAGCCTGCCTCAAACACTGGCTGAACTCTTTGAGAGTGACATGGAGGACGAGGAGTTTCTGGGGTTTGAATGAGTCTACCGTATTTGTAAATATTGTAAATAAAAACCACAGTACCGGTAAAATATCTGTTTCAGTCATCATTACCATTTGCGGGTGTACAGGTACCGTAGTACGGTAATTTCAAAGCTGCTTTATTTACAGATTTATTTGGGTGTAGCGGTAACTGTCAAAGTGCATTTCAATCAGCTGCACCTTCAGATGTTGCATATTTCAGCTCACAGTCAGCTGCACCTCCAGATGTTGCATCTTTCAGCTCACAGTCAGCTGCACCTCCAGATGTTGCATCTTTCAGCTCACAGTCAGCTGCACCTCCAGATGTTGCATCTTTCAGCTCACAGTCAGCTGCACCTCCAGATGTTGCATCTTTCAGCTCACAGTCAGCTGCACCTCCAGATGTTGCATCTTTCAGCTCACAGTCAGCTGCACCTCCAGATGTTGCATCTTTCAGCTCACAGTCAGCTGCACCTCCAGATGTTGCATCTTTCAGCTCACAGTCAGCTGCACCTCCAGATGTTGCATCTTTCAGCTCACAGTCAGCTGCACCTCCAGATGTTGCATCTTTCAGTGAGACACAGTCTTACAAAAAAGGCAGCCAACAAACATTTTTTTAGGAGTCTGTAGTTTAATTTTAATGATGTTGGTGGTATTTACATTTTGAAATAAGCTGATTTGTAATAATTTATTAGCAAATATCAAAGTGAGACACAGTTTTACAAAAAAAGGCAGCCAACAAACATTTTTTTAGGAGTCTGTAGTTTAATTTTAATGGTGTTGTTGGTATTTACATTTTGAAATAAGCTGATTTGTAATAATTTATTGACAAAAATTAAAGTGAGACACAGTCTTACAAAAATGGCAGCTAACAAATGTATTTTTGAGGTCTTTAGCCTGCTAAAATATAAACATTGTACCAATTCATGCGGGTCTGTTTGCCGCTGCATTTCCGGTGCTGCGCGTGCTCGTTTTGTTTTTATCAGACAGAACCCCGGTAGCTGGCGAAACAAATTTTTAAATCCAGCTCATTTCACAATTACGTTCATTTATTAAGGAAAAGTTCAGCTCAGACACATATTTGCAATAATTTTTATTGAACAAATACTTGTTTTAAAATGTTAATCTTAAAAGCCTTGCCGTGTGCTCCTTGCAGCAGAGGTAAACACTTCATCCACATTTCCTGGTTGACTCAGCAGTGACGCGGCGCGTCAGCGGTGACGTAGGTGCGACCTATACACCGGTGCGACCTATTTATGGATTTTTCCAGTTTATTGATAAATATTAGACTCTGCGACCTATACAACGGTGCGACCTATACAACGGAAAATACGGTACTTATAATTTTCACCGTTTCTATATATTTTTTCAAAAGTTCACTCTTAATCAATTTCTTAAATATAAACACAGACTTAGACTTTTTGACATTATTATCCAAACCATTCCACATACTGTACCTACCGTATGCACTGTATGTAGACCTACTCCTAAAACTTGTTCTATAACGTGGTTTAACAAAAATGTCAGTTCCCTTATAGTTATAACTGCTTTCCCTCTTTACAAAATGTTTTTGAATATTCGGAGGTAGTGTTTGATTCTGTGCTTCATACATTAGTAAAAGAATACAGGGAGTCCTTGACTTACGACAATCCGGACTTACGAACGCGCTCCGAACGCTAGTACGTGCTGTGTTTATAGATGAATGTGTGGTGTAATGGGTTAGCTAACCGTTTGTAAATAAAGTTCTGTGCATGTTTATGGACCAGTATGTACGCTTGTTCAGTATTTGTCATGTTCAGAGAAAAGTTTCAGGAGTGATTTGTGACAAAAAGGTGTCAGCAAAGGTCAAAGGAAAAGTTTACAAGACAGTGGTGAGACCAGCTATGTTGTATGGTCTGGAGACAGTGTCATTGACAAAAAGACAGGAGAAAGAACTGGAAGTAGCAGAAATGAAGATGCTGAGGTTCTCCTTAGGAGTGACAAGGATGGATAAGATCAGGAATGAGATCATCAGAGGTACAGCACATGTTGAACAACTGGGAGATAAAGTTAGGGAGGCCAGACTGAGATGGTTTGGACATGTCCAGAGGAGGGACAGTGGGTATATTGGTAGAAGGATGTTAGAAATGCAGCTGCCAGGAAAAAGACACAGAGGAAGGCCAAAGAGGAGATATATGGATGCAGTTAGAGAGGACATGAAGGTAGTTGGAGTGAGGACAGAGGATGCAGAGGACAGAGTGAGGTGGAGGAGGATGACTCGCTGTGGCGACCCCTGAAAAGGGAAAAGCCGAAAGAAGAAGAAGATGTACGCTTGTTCAGTCTCATGTCGATAAACGGGTGTGCGGCGCAGCGTACAAACGCCACGTGATCTGAGTTCCGACTTACATCAAAAAATCCGGACTTACGAACGCCACGTGTACCGATTTCCGACTTACGTCAAAATCGGAATACGAACAGTGCGTAGAAACGTAACTCGTACGTAACTCGAGGACTCCATTATATTCCACCAGATCATAGAACTTCAATAGTTTCATTTTAGAAAACAATATATTAGATGGATGACAGTAATGCACTCTTGTTATGATTCTTATAGCTCTTTTCTGTAAGATAATAATAGGCTTTGTTATAGTTCTGCACGCTGTTCCCCAAACATCAACACAGTAATTCAAATGTGGTACAATTATTGCATTACACAGCAAATACAAGGCTTTATCGTTCAATAAGTCTTTCACTCTGTATAATACAGCCGTGGATTTAGATATTTTTGTTTTAACAGAATTTATGTGCTGCTTCCAAGACAGTTCATCATCAATAATTATTCCCAAAAACTTCGTTTCATTCACTACATATTTCAACACCATTAATTATGAAAGGAACAGCAGAAGATATCTTTTCATTACTAAAAATCATATAGTTTGTTTTATCTGTGTTCAATGATAGCTTATTTAAATCAAACCAAGTTTGTATCTTGACAAACTCCTTATTAATTAACTCTAACAATTTTTCCAAGTCATAACTCGAATAAAAAAAAGTGGTGTCATCAGCAAAAAGGACACAATTGAGAATACCAGACACATCCATCAGATCATTGATACATAAAATAAACAACTTCGGTCCCAATACAGAGCCCTGTGGCACTCCACATGAAACACTACAGAGTCCAGATCTTAAATAATCTATTTGTACAAATTGTTTTCTGTCATGCAAATAGCTACGTATCCACTGCAAAGCAGGTCCTCTGATACCATATTTATCCAATTTTCCAAGTAGAATAGTATGGTCAATTGTATCAAACGCCTTTTTTAGATCAACAAACACACTAACACAATATGGTTTTTGATCCACTGCTGCAGTTACATATTCCGTCAACTCCATAAGAGCTATGGAAGTTGATTTATTTGATCTGAACCCATATTGACTGTTACTTAAAATGTTATGTTTATCTAGAAAAAGGTCAAATCTAAATACAAATAATTTTTCTAAAATGTTTGAGAATTGTGGCAGCAATGAAATAGGTCTGTAGTTGTTATATAGACACCTGTCACCATTCTTAAAAAGAGGAACCACCTTGGCTATTTTCATTCTGTTCGGAAATATTCCAGATGAAAATGACAAATTACAAATATATGTGAATGGCTCGATAACATAACTTATGATTTCTTTTATAACCATCATGTCCATATCTTCACAGTCTTTTGATCTTATATCAGCAATTTTTTTGACTACCATCAGTATTTCTTCCTTTTCGGTTCCCTTTAGAAACATGCTATTTACACTACTATTAATGGAATGACCTGTATTTGTGTCCAATTTTGGTATTTTAGCAGCAAGGTTAGATCCAACTTTCACAAAAGAATTGTTAAATCCATTTGTGATTTCACTTTCATCGTGGATTTCCACATTGTTTTCAACAAAACATTTCTTACATCCTGGAGACACTCCGTTGTTCTCCTACACTTACATTACCAAAACCTCTCTTTACTTGAGACATTTTATGTATCCTTGCATACTATGAAAGTATTATGACTTTAGAAAGTGGCAGCTCAGCTAAAATGTATTTACAGGGGCTGGGGTATGGTCCAATGTGACTTGGTGGACAAGCCCCCCTAGTGGTCTGTACACTTTTTTTTGGGTTGTTTTTAACACATCTCATTTTCAGTTGTTTTGGTGTTTTTGGTATTTGCAGCATGTTTTTTTTTTGATTGTGTGTTTCTTCATTTATTTTCTGTGATTGAAGATTTATTTTCTGTTGCATTTGTTTTTTGTTTAGGAGTTAGGATTATTCATGTGTTTGCAGCACGTTTTAACTGTTTGCTGTGCAAACGCCTCACTCGGAAAGCCCACTGCATGGCAGGTGATCCCACACACCCACTACACAGCTGCTTCAGACTGCTGCCATCAGGGAGGAGACTGAGGAGTCTCCAGGCTCGAACCAGCAGACTGAGAGACAGCTCTGTTCATCAGGCAGTCAGAATGCTAAACACTCTGCCTGCTCTGCCCCCCCTCCCATTTGAACTGCCTTAACACTAAAACTTTCTCACACATTACCACTCAACACAAAGTTTTTAACACTAGACTCTGTGTCATCAAACGGGTTTCACTAAACTCTCGGTCATGTGCTCATACAGTTTGCACTACTTCTCATACTTGCACTAATGTTTGTATTACATCACTGCCTATAATCATAATACTGTTTACATTCTCTGTTTACATTTATTAATACTGTTTACTTTTATTACTACTGCTTACATGTAATTACTACTGTTTACATTTACACTACTCTAATATCTACACCACTGCTGGTACATATACAGTGTGCTCTGAACGGTCTTATTTAGGGATGCCCAATGTGCCTTACTGCATATGCCACTTTTTGCCTCTATAACAACATCAACTACTACCTCATACATATACTGTGTACATTAACTCATACGCTGCTTTGCCACTTTGCAAATGTCAATGCTAGAAACCTTTAGTTTATTTTAGTTATACTTTTTATACTCTTTTTTTATACTAGTATGCAAAAACTCAGGACAGTATTATGTTCATTAAATGTTTAATGTTTTAGTTTTAGAGTTGGTGTAAATTTTCATACTCTTATACCACTATGCAAAAAACTCAGGACAGTGTTAGTTTTACTATTTTATGCTTATGTCTATTATTATATGTTTCAGTGTTTCAATGTTTAGATGTTTACTGTTGCACCGAGGGACTGAGAGAAACGCAATTTCGGTCCTGTGTATGTCCTGTACAGTACATATTGCAGATCTGACAATAAAGTTGACTTTGACTTTGATTTAGCTGAGTGTAGCTTGTTTGCACCGGTCGTCCACCGTTGAGACGGGACTCCTCAGTGACTGACCATGAAAGATGTACCTCTTCTGGTGTAAGTTGAACTAGATTATTACTGAAGCTCTCATATTAAAAATCAAAGCACCACCTAGTGGTCAAATATAAAAATCTAACGTTTGGTAATAAAGGTAGCCTGGTTAGACCCTTGTCCTTCACTTTGCTTCGTACTAGGGTCTGGGACTTCTCCCATAAACAATGATTTCTCCGGTCGATTTTTGACCGGACCAATCAGAGAACAGAAGGCAGAGTTTTGTTAGTTTAGCCTGGCGAGGTCCAGGCTATTCAGATAAATAGCTTAGAAACCACTCGGTGGATAGTTTTTCTGCTACCAGTGTGTAAGTATGTCTTTAATTTACTGACTGTTGGCCTGGATGAAACATTTGAGATAAAATTTGATTTTTTATAATTTATTTTCGTAGCGCACCCCGAGGCTGTTTGGAAAACGTCAAACCGAAACCATTTAAATCCAGCAGATTTGACCATTTCGTGAATCGATTTAGGAACTGTTAAGCTCAGGAACCCTTCTGATATAACGTCAGCTAAGAAATATTTTTTTTCTCAGCAAAGAAATAATAGTTTTTTACCTTCATTTCTTGAAAATTCCTTCGTGGCGGCAGTCATTTTAACTGACGACGTCAGTCGACGTCATTCAAAACTCCGCCTTCTGTTCTATGATTGGTCCAGTAATCCGCCTTCTGTTCTCGGATTGGTCCGGTCAAAAATCGACCGGAGAAATCGTTGTTTATGGGAGAAGTCCCAGACCCTAGTACGAAGCAAAGTGAAGGACAAGGGTCTGGTTTTAACCAGGCTATAATAAAGGTACTAAGAAAAAACATTACTGAAAGGAATGCATTACTTTATATGAGATTAAAAAAAGACAAAACAAAGGTTATTATTCAGTTAAACTGCTTTTCTCTGATGTGGATCATCCCCATGTGTGTGTTTAAATTTGACTTCCGTCCAAACCTTTGTCCACAAAGATCACAAGCAAATGCTTTCTGTCCTGTGTGAACTATCATGTGTGTGTTTAAATGTGACTTCCGTCCAAACCTTTGTCCACAAAGATCACAAGCAAATGCTTTCTGTCCTGTGTGAACTATCATGTGTGTGTTTAAAGTTGACTTCTGTCCAAACCTTTGTCCACAAAGATCACAAGCAAATGCTTTCTGTCCTGTGTGAACTATCATGTGTGTGTTTAAATTTGACTTCTGTCCAAACCTTTGTCCACAAAGATCACAAGCAAATGCTTTCTGTCCTGTGTGAACTATCATGTGTGTGTTTAAATGTGACTTCTGTCCAAACCTTTGTCCACAAAGATCACAAGCAAATGCTTTCTGTCCTGTGTGAACTATCATGTGTGTGTTTAAATGTGACTTCCGTCCAAACCTTTGTCCACAAAGATCACAAGCAAATGCTTTCTGTCCTGTGTGAACTATCATGTGTTTGTTTAAATCTGACTTGCATCCAAACCTGTGTCCACAAAGATCACAAGCAAATGCTTTCTGTCCTGTGTGAACTATCATGTGTTTGTTTAAATCTGACTTGCATCCAAACCTGTGTCCACAAAGATCACAAGCAAATGCTTTCTGTCCTGTGTGAACTATCATGTGTGTGTTTAAAGTTGACTTCCGTCCAAACCTTTGTCCACAAAGATCACAAGCAAATGCTTTCTGTCCTGTGTGAACTATCATGTGTGTTTTAAAGTTGACTTCTGTCCAAACCTTTGTCCACAAAGATCACAAGCAAATGCTTTCTGTCCTGTGTGAACTATCATGTGTGTGTTTAAATGTGACTTCTGTCCAAACCTTTGTCCACAAAGATCACAAGCAAATGCTTTCTGTCCTGTGTGAACTATCATGTGTGTGTTTAAATGTGACTTCTGTCCAAACCTTTGTCCACAAAGATCACAAGCAAATGCTTTCTGTCCTGTGTGAACTATCATGTGTGTGTTTAAAGTTGACTTCTGTCCAAACCTTTGTCCACAAAGATCACAAGCAAATGCTTTCTGTCCTGTGTGAACTATCATGTGTTTGTTTAAAGTTGACTTCTGTCCAAACCTTTGTCCACAAAGATCACAAGCAAATGCTTTCTGTCCTGTGTGAACTATCATGTGTGTGTTTAAAGTTGACTTCTGTCCAAACCTTTGTCCACAAAGATCACAAGCAAATGCTTTCTGTCCTGTGTGAACTATCATGTGTTTGTTTAGATAACCCTTTCTGTTAAATCTTTTTCCACAGTCTTTACAACTAAATGAGGTCTGTCTTGACTGTCTTTTCTCGACTGAGCCTCCAGTTTTCTTCACTTCAACACATTCCTTGACAACCAAACAACTTGAAGACATCACTGACTGACTTGTCTTGTGAAATTGTTTCCCATGCTCAGTGAAGCTGCAAGATTTGTTGACAGTGTTTACGCCTGACTCAGGAGCTCTGCTCTTCTTCCAGTCTTTGTCACCGTCTTCAGGTTCTGACCCAGAGTCTGATAAGTCTTTTAGCTGAGAGTCAGAGTCATTCACATCATCACCTTCATCATCCTCACTGACTTCAGTCTCTGAAGAGCTGCAATCATCTCCATAAGTATTTAGATCTGGGTTCCTGGTAGTCTCTGCTCCTCCACAGTCCTCTCCACCAGTTGATGCTTTCATCTGGTCAGCTGAACTGCTGGTTGGAAGATCTTCCTCTTTTACTTGGTGCTGATGAAGCTGTAAAAATAGACGTTTCTCTTCATCTTCCTCACTCTTCAAAGGAACAGCAGTGAATGCAAACCCGGGGTCATCAGTCTCTGTTTTCACACAAAACTGCTCTCCCTCTTGACTGGTCCACAGTTCCTCATCTTCCTCCTTTATGTTGAGGGTCTCTGGATCCTGTTGATCCACCCCAAGCATCTGTACTTCAGGAGCTTCTTTAATCAGAACCATCTGCTGAACATCTGCAGGGACCACAGAAAACGTGAACATCAGGCACAAATATAACTTTAAATTCACACATACAGCGATGCTTGAAAGTTTGTGAAGCCTTTAAAACTTTATAAATTTCTGCATAAAAATGACCTAAAACATCATCAGATTTTCACACAAGTCCTAAAAGTAGATAAAGAGAACCTAGTTAAACAAATGAGACAAAATATTATACTTGGTCATTTATCGAGGAAAATGATCCAATATTACATGATTTTTCCTGAGATTTGTCAAGCTGTTTTATCAGTAATGCACAAAAATAAATTAAATATTGACGAGAGCATGTACTTCCGGTTCCGGCGAGCTGACGAACAGCTGCTCCCTCTGGTCTCTCTGTAGTCTTTATCATCAAACTGACCCGTTTTTTTGAATTGGACTAAAGTTGGTCCACCTTCCAACTGACTCAGAGAGCCGAACTGGACCGTCCCAAAAAAAAAAAAAAATTCCGGCCCAGGACCGGCCGCTACACTCCACCGGTCATTCTGAGCGCATCTTGCAAGCCAGGTGAGTCCTCGAGCTTGGGAGCCGTCCCACGAAGCCCCAGTGTTTCTTTGCCACTCTCACTGGATCCAAACTGAACTTCCCATCTGGATCTGTGGTTCTCCTGGTTCAAACAAGATTCGCAGGGAAGTTTTATGCTGACTTTTCTGCTGCCCTTTGTTTGTTTGAATTGGCCTCGTGGCGTGGGGGGAAGTGTACCTGGTCGAACCTGTGCCCCAGACCAGAACTGAACCAAGTTGGCTGTGGGGGACTTCGTTCTACATTAAAGCCGGTCTCACCACCGTGGGAACCACTGCTCTCACCTGGAGTCACTGGAGGTGACGCGCGGCTGCTTTGAAGTGCAGAACAGGAGCAGAGATGGGCAGTAACGACTTCAGCCTCTTCGTGGGAAGGTGGCCTTTCGTGCTATGGTGATCGGACGAGCAGAGTGACGTGAAGCGCGGAGTGGCTGCAGCTGCGCTGTTTTGGTGCTTGTTTTCCCGCTGCTGCTCCCTGCTGACCTGAAACAGGCTTGGACCATGCCTTTAATTTCAGGAGGATCTTCTGGCAGTTCACTCTACTATCCATCCATCCATCTATCCATCCATTTTCTTCCGCTTATCCGGGGTCGGGTCGCGGGGGTAGCAGCCTAAGTACTGCCTAAGAGTTCACTCTACTATTTGCTACAAATTATTTGTTTCTATTCGTTGATTCTGGGTCCAGCTTCTGTCCCCCATGGCCACATCCATTCTTATTCACAAGGGGGCTGGGGCCCCCCTCAGCCCAATTCAAACTGTAGTTGGGCCTCCACAACGGATTTGTTTGCCCATTTAACTTGTGACGCTTTATGGTCTGAGACTTTTCTGCACCATTCATATTATTGCCATTATTTTCAGATCTCAGACTATCTGGAATCACTGAATCTTATTAACACATCTGGATCTGCCCATCACTTCAACTTTCACTGTTTTTAGGTTCTGAATGATCGTGTCTTCATTAATGTTTCTCATGGTTCAATTATGGGGGCTAAATGTCACACTGTTAACTCCTGTAATTACACATCAGTGACAAAGAAGTCAAGAAAATGTCTGATAATAATGTTATTGATCTCAGGGATTCAGCCCCCCCCCACTAACTATAGTACACCAAATGACTTTAAAAATAAGTCTGGTCTTCGTTTCCTGCATGTAAACACTCGTAGCCTTCTAAAAAAACTTGATTACTTGAAAATTCAGGTCAGTTCTTCTGGGGCAGATGTGATCTTCATCTCTGAAACTTGGCTCAACAAATCTGTTCTGAATAATGATCTGGTAATCAATGGGTTTAAGATCTATCAATGTGATAGTGAAAAAAAGGGGGGGGGGGTGGAGTCGCTATCTACATCAGAGATTCTTTGGCTGCCAGTATTGCGTCTAAAAAAACAATCCCAAACCAGTTTGAGGCTTTAGATGTGAACATCCCTTTGAAAGGAGGTCAGATCTTATCTGTAGTGGACTGTTATCGTCCCCCCTCCGCAACACCCGAGGCTCTGTCCTCCCTGACAGAATTCATAGGAAATTTAAAATACAATGAAATTTTGGTGGCAGGAGATTTCAACATTGACTGGGATAAGTCGACCCCCCTCTGTGATAAATTCAAGGAATGTTGCCTATCTCTCAATCTAACCCAACTCTAACTCTCCCACTAGACCAAACAAAAATTGTCCTGAAGAATTTTCCATCTTAGATCTGTTTCTAACAAATATGCCTCACAAATTCCCTGGTACAGGTGTATTTGCTAACATTCTAAGTGATCACTGTGTGATAACAGCTCTTAGCACGATTAAACTTCCTCCTTCTAAGCCCAGAATAATTCAAAAAAGGGATTTGAAACATTTTTGTGAACAGTCATTCCTCTGGGATCTATCCCACTTTGATTGGCAACGTATTCTATTAATCAATGACGTGAACACCGCTTGGAACTATTTTCATAATAGTTTCATTTACTTTTGCCCTTTATCCACAGGGCCTGTTCGCGCTCGTTCGGTCTCCTTCGTAACTAGTTAACAACTAGTTATGGAGTGTACCCACAGGGCCTGTTCACGTGAAACCAGACCTATTTTGGGACCTTCTTGACTGGGGTACATAGGTCTAGTTCTTGTAGGGTCCAGTTATGACATCAGCACAGTGTGGTCACTGATTGGTCAGGGGGCGTATTCCTAGGTCTGAGGTCGGAGATTCAGTCTTCCAGGAAATGCAAACTGCCATCCCGTCAAAATCGAGAACAACAAGTCGGAGGAGCATATTTTTTAGAATTAACACAGGCTAAAGGCTGAGTTATACTTTCGCTTTGGTCCGCAGGCTGGAGCGCGCGCGCCGCGCGTGCACTCAGCCGTGCGGCAAAATGAGTTTACAGTGTCGCCTCTGTGTTTATGGTTGACGCACGGCGGCGCATGGCAAAGTGCTGTTCTTTTACGGACCAGCAGGAGGCAGTACCCTCTAAAACCTGTGCATATGTTGCAAGAAAGGTGTAGAAGAAGAAATCTACCGTAGAAGAAGAACTGTTTGACGTCACACAACAAAAACAAATAGCTTTCTGCTCGCGTGCTGAACTGTTGTCTTTATTTGCGGTTTTAATGCATGGAGTCAGCGGAGGAGAAAGCGATCACGTGACTTTTGGCGAAAAAACAAAAGAAAAGTCCGACTCCAGATCAGGAATGAAGGATAATTTAATACATTTTGTGTCACAAAACATTCCTCCATGCGTCGCGACTCCGTCTCCACGACCACAGCGGCGCAAACAGCTGCAGGCTCCGGCGTGAAGAGGGTGAAGGCTGTCGGTCAATCAAATCGTAGCGCCCACCGCGCGCGCAGGGCTTGCGGAGTTTCAAAAATTCAGAGGTGCACGGCACGCGCTAATCCCCTGCGCGGGGCCAACGCGCAGGGGCGGGGACTGTGAAATTGCGTCACTTTTGGAGGGCGCACCCTCGCGCGCTGCGCGTCACGTCAAGTATAAATTAGGCTTTATAATTGTGTCACAACCGTGGTCAAACGCGGAGGTTCAGGCTTTTCTGTATTTGCTGGCCGATGAAAATAGTAAGAGGGAGCTGGATGGAGTGACGTGCAATGAAAAGATTTTTCAAGAGGTGTCTGCGCAGGTGAGTGTTTTCTAACTTTAAACATATTTCCAGTGAGTCATGCAACTGTTTCTTAGCTTTTTTGGACTGCGAAAAGACAGTTTCAGAGACTGGCTTCAGGCAACAGCCGAGAGGCTTTTAGGAAAAAAGAAAAAAATATATATGGCGGAACGGCTCGTTTCTCTGTAATTTAACAAGAAAATCACATAAACAATTATTTGTTAGCTCGAAATTATAGCAGAGGTGTGTCTCAGTCTATCCATCCATCCATCCATTTTCTTCCGCTTATCCGGGGTCGGGTCGCGGGGGTAGCAGCCTAAGTAGGGAGGCCCAGACTTCCCTCTCCCCAGCCACTTGGAGCAGCTCCTCTGGGGGAATCCCAAGGCGTTCCCAGGCCAGCCGAGAAACATAGTCCCTCCAGCGTGTCCTGGGTCTTCCTCTGGGTCTCCTCCCGGTGGGACATGCCCGGAACACCTCACCAGATGCCCGAGCCACCTCAACTGGCTCCTCTCGATGTGGAGAAGCAGCGGCTCTACTCCGAGTCCCTCCCGGATGACCGAGCTTCTCACCCTGTCTCTAAGGGAGAGTCCAGACACCCTGCGGAGAAAACTCATTTCAGCCGCTTGAATCCGAGATCTCGTTCTTTCGGTCATAACCCAGAGCTCATGACCATAGATGAGGGTGGGAACGTAGATTGATCGGTAAATTGAGAGCTTTGCCTTTCGACTCAGCTCTCTCTTCACCACGACAGACCGGTACAGCGCCCGCTTCACTGCGGATGCTGCACCTATCCGCCTATCGATCTCACGCTCCAGTTTTCCCTCATTCGTGAACAAGACCCCGAGATACTTAAACTCCTCCACTTGGGGAAGGACCTCCTCCCCGACCTGGAGAAGGCATGCTACCCTTTTCCGGCTCAAGACCATGGCCTCGGATTTGGAGGAACTGATCCTCATCCCGGCCGCATCACATTCAGCTGCAAACCGCTCCAGCGAAAGCTGTAGATCACGAACTGATGAAGCCAATAGGACCACATCATCTGCAAAAAACAGAGAAGCGATTCTAAGGCCACCAAAACGGATCCTCTCAACACCTTGGCTGCGCCTAGAAATTCTGTCCATAAAAGTTATGAACAGAATCGGTGACAAAGGGCAACCTTGGCGGAGTCCAACTCTCACCGGAAACGAGCCTGACTTACTGCCAGCGATGCGGACCAAGCTCTGACACCGGTCGTACAGGGACCTAACAGCCCATATCAAAGGGCCTGGTACCCCATACTCCCGGAGTACCCCCCACAGAACCCCCCGAGGGACGCGGTCGAATGCCTTTTCCAAGTCCACAAAGCACATGTAAACTGGTTGGGCAAACTCCCACGCACCCTCCAGGACCCTGTTGAGGGTGTAGAGCTGGTCTAGTGTTCCACGACCAGGACGAAAACCACACTGCTCCTCCTGAATCCGAGGTTCGACTATCCGACGGACCCTCCTCTCCAGAACCCCTGAATAGACCTTACCAGGGAGGCTTAAGAGTGTGATCCCCCTATAGTTGTGTAGCCGAAACGGGTGTTGATAAAATAGGGAAACTTTAGTTTAAAAAATAAATAATCTAGTTTAAAAAATAAATAATCTATTTTTAATAAAAGAAAGTGAATTTGGTTAAAAACTTTACTAAAAAAATTACCCTTAAGGCACGTAGACCCGTTGCAGAGGAGGCTTGAGACAGATTCACACACACCAATTAAATTGCACAGTTGTTTGTTTAATAAAGTACTAAATTTAAAATACACAGTTTTAAAAAGGCAATTCTAGCTCATTTCTAGAAAAGTGCAATTCACATCCATATTCTAAAAACAGGAAGGAACTCATACACACACATACACACACACACACACAAACAAGACTACTGTCACCGCCTGAAGAGATCCTTTTATCGATCAGTCCAAAGTCCGCCCTGGCGAAATCCGCTGCACCCAAAGAGACGTCACTCCAACCGACGCCTGTGTGAGTGGTTGAGCTGGCATCAGTCGGCTTCAGCTCGGCCCGCAGGACGCGTGACGTAGCCCACGCCACGCCGTCCAGACAGCGGGCCCCAAACAGTCCCAGGACCAGCCGGCAGGCGAGGGACGACCCGGATGAGGAGCAGAACCAGTCGGGACAGTCCAGACCGCCGCAGAACGGCCACGGACAACCAGGAGGTAGACGTTGTCACGGACAACAGGAAGTAGACGTTGCAAAGGACAAACAGCAGCGAACACCGAGCTGCTCCACCTCTAACAGGAGAGGGAAGCAGGAAGCTTGCAACGGTGGTCGCTAAAACAGTCCATAGCGACTGAAAACACCCAATTACGCCAGCGCGTGACACAGCAAGCCAACGCCGCCGGAAGGCGGATGACGTGTAACTAACCCTGAGAGCTGGGCCAGTTTTATACCGGAAGCCAGCCCCAGATTCACCAATCGCATCACAGCAACTGTGTGGTGCATTTAATGTCCGCAGGACATCTTGCCACATTCACCCCCGCAAACTGAATCGACGTCCCGTCGAAGACCCAGCCTGCCACCAGGGTCAAAATACAAAGGCATGGCACTCCAAACCCCGAGAGCCACTCCGTAACCAGCGCCACAGTAGAGGCATGCTGGTCTAGTTGGAGTGGCCCACGTGAATCCAGAGAATACCACTCCTTACCCAGGACCTGCACCACAGTAGAGGCACGCTGGTCCCTATTAAAAAATAAATAAATTACAAGCTTAAAAACAGGTGAACCGCTGCTGTTTGTCCTTTTCACACGCATACACATAATAAAAACAAAATCTTTCCTGCCTGGACAGAATACAAAAATACAAACAGTAGTGAAAAAGTCCCAACCTCAAACTGCAAAAACTACCAAACAACGCCAAATGTAGCCGAAACGGGTGTTGATAAAATAGGGAAACTTTAGTTTAAAAAATAAATAATCTAGTTTAATAATAATAATAATAATAATGAATTCAATTTATAACGCACTTTTCATTAATGAAAATCTCAAAGTGCTACAAGGAGCAACAGAATTAAATGACAATAAAACAAATAATAAAACAATTAAAATCAATAACAATATCAGCTAAGATCAAAAGTAGAATCATGAGGAGGTAGAGTATGCTTGGTCGAAAAGAAAGGTCTTCAAGCCGCTCTTAAAGTCAACCACAGACTGTGGGGCTCTTAGACAGTCAGGAAGAGAGTTCCACAGGCGGGGGGCAGCCACACTGAAAGCCCGGTCTCCCATGGTCCTTAATTTGGTTCTCGGAATGTGAAGGAGATTGCTGTTCTGTGACCGCAGCGAACGGGTGGATGAGTATGGAATAAGAATATCCTTCAGATAATCTGGTGAAGTTCCGTGTAAGCATTGATGTGTAATGAGAGCAGTTTTGTACTGAATTCTGTAGGCGACAGGAAGCCAATGAAGGTTATGGAGAATGGGCGTAATATGTTCAAATTTACGAACTCTCAACAAGATCCTTGCTGCACTGTTTTGAATATATTGAAGTTTCTGAAGGTTTTTGCCAGGGATTCCAATAAACAGGGAGTTGCAGTAGTCGAGCCTGGAGGAGACAAAAGCATGGACGAGCTTCTCAGCATCGGAAAAAGTTAGGGATGGGCGAAGTCTGGAGATGTTTCGAAGATGGAAGAAGCAAGTTTTAAACAGATGCTTAATGTGATTTTCAAATGTAAGATTGGAGTCCATTTTTATTCCAAGATTAGTAACAGAGGTGGAGAGGGGGATGTCTTGTCCAGAAAAGGAAAGTCTTGTTATAGGAGATGTTTGTACCTGGTGAGGGGTGCCAATCAGTATGGCCTCAGTCTTGGAGCAGTTTAATTGAAGAAAGTTCTGATTCATCCATGCCCTAATTGCCTCCAGGCAGGCAGAGAGGGCAGTGAGTGAAGATGGAGATGACAAGGTGGAAGATGAGGATGCTCCAGTCCTGATGTAAAGCTGTGTATCGTCGGCATAACAGTGAAAAGAAATGTTGAACTGATTAATAATTTGACCTAAAGGCAGCATGTAAAGGGAAAACAGCAGGGGCCCCAGAACCGACCCCTGAGGGACACCACAGGAGACACAAACTGTCTGGGACGTGGCGTTGCCAAGACTAACACATTCCAGCCTATTGGAGAGGAAAGATTTGAACCAGTCCAGGACTGTGTCGCAGAGACCGACCTCCACATGAAGACGGTGGAGGAGGATACTATGGTCCACAGTGTCGAAGGCTGCAGTGAGGTCAAGGAGGACAAGGATGGAGGGAGAGCCAGTGTCAGCAGCCAAGAGGACATCATTGGTAACCCTCAGCAATGCAGTCTCTGTACTGTGAGCTGCCCTGAATCCAGACTGGAACTTCTCATACAGGGAGTGTTGTTGTAGGTGATCCTGCAGCTGAGCAGCAACAGCTTTTTCCAGCACTTTAGACAGAAAAGGGAGGTGTGAAATTGGGCGGTAATTAGAAAAAATGTCGGGATCCAAATTAGATTTTTTCAGAAGAGGCCTAATGATGGCGGTTTTTAGAGGCAGTGGAACATGACCAGATTGTAGAGACTGATTTATTATTTGAGTGATAAGTGGGCCTATTGCAGAATGATTGGTTTTTATGAGAGACGAGGGGAAAGGATCCAGGGCGCAGGATGAAGGCTTCATTTTCTTGATGATGGCCTCCACCTCACTCTGAACAACTTCGTCAAAGCTGTTTAGGGTCCCAGAATGCAGACGGGTGGGTGGCACACTGAGAACGGGGAGGTTGTGGAGCTGAGATCTGATAGTGTCAACTTTGGTTTTAGTTTAAAAAATAAATAATCTATTTTTAATAAAAGAAAGTGAATTTGGTTAAAAACTTTACTAAAAAAATTACCCTTAAGGCACGTAGACCCGTTGCAGAGGAGGCTTGAGACAGATTCACACACACCAATTAAATTGCACAGTTGTTTGTTTAATAAAGTACTAAATTTAAAATACACAGTTTTAAAAAGGCAATTCTAGCTCATTTCTAGAAAAGTGCAATTCACATCCATATTCTAAAAACAGGAAGGAACTCATACACACACATACACACACACACACACACACACACACACACACACACACACACAAACAAGACTACTGTCACCGCCTGAAGAGATCCTTTTATCGATCAGTCCAAAGTCCGCCCTGGCGAAATCCGTTGCACCCAAAGAGACGTCACTCCAACCGACGCCTGTGTGAGTGGTTGAGCTGGCATCAGTCGGCTTCAGCTCGGCCCGCAGGACGCGTGACGTAGCCCACGCCACGCCGTCCAGACAGCGGGCCCCAAACAGTCCCAGGACCAGCCGGCAGGCGAGGGACGACCCGGATGAGGAGCAGAACCAGTCGGGACAGTCCAGACCGCCGCAGAACGGCCACGGACAACCAGGAGGTAGACGTCGTCACGGACAACAGGAAGTAGACGTTGCAAAGGACAAACAGCAGCGAACACCGAGCTGCTCCACCTCTAACAGGAGAGGGAAGCAGGAAGCTTGCAACGGTGGTCGCTAAAACAGTCCATAGCGACTGAAAACACCCAATTACGCCAGCGCGTGACACAGCAAGCCAACGCCGCCGGAAGGCGGATGACGTGTAACTAACCCTGAGAGCTGGGCCAGTTTTATACCGGAAGCCAGCCCCAGATTCACCAATCGCATCACAGCAACTGTGTGGTGCATTTAATGTCCGCAGGACATCTTGCCACATTTGGAACACACCCTATGGTCCCCCTTTTTGAATAGGGGAACCACCACCCCAGTCTGCCAATCCAAGGGAACTGCCCCCGATGTCCACGCGATATTGCAGAGTTGCGTAAGCCAACACAACCCCACAACATCCAGAGCCCTAAGGAACTCAGGACGAATCTCATCCACCCCCGGAGCCTTGCCACCGCGGAGCTTTTTAACCACCTCGGCGACCTCAGCACCAGAGATTGGAGAGCCCGACCCAAAGTCCCCAGGCTCCGCTTCCTCAGTGGAAGACGTGCCAGTAGGATTGAGGAGGTCTTCGAAGTATTCCGCCCACCGACTCACAACATCCCGAGTTGAGGTCAACAGCACGCCATCCCCACCATAAATGGTGTTGGTCGCGTACCGCTTTCCCCCCCTGAGACGCCGGATGGTGGACCAGAATCGCCTCGAAGCCGTACGGAAGTCATTCTCCATGGCCTCTCCGAACTCCTCCCACGCCCGAGTTTTTGCCTCAGCAACCACCCGAGCCGCATGCCGCTTGGACTGCCGGTACCTATCTGCTGCTTCCGGGGTCCCACAGGCCAAAAAGGCCCAATAGGACTCCTTCTTCAGCTTGACAGCATCCCTCACCGCTGGCGTCCACCACCGGGTTCGAGGGTTGCCACCACGACAGGCACCAACAACCTTGCGGCCACAACTCCGATAAGCTGCCTCGACAATAGAGGCGCGGAACATGGCCCACTCGGGCTCAATGTCCCCCGCCTCCCTCGGAACGTGTTCAAAGCTCTCCCGGAGGTGGGAGTTAAAGCTCCGTCTTACGGGAGACTCTGCCAGACGTTCCCAGCAGACCCTCACAATACGTTTGGGTCTGCCAGGTCTGACCGGCATCCTCCCCCACCATCGGAGCCAACTCACCACCAGGTAGTGGTCAGTTGACAGCTCCGCCCCTCTCTTCACCCGAGTGTCCAGGACATGCGGCCGCAGATCAGATGAGACGACAACAAAGTCGATCATCGAACTGCGACCTAGGGTGTCCTGGTGCCAAGAGCACATATGGACACCCTTATGCCTGAACATGGTGTTCGTTATGGACAATCCATGACGAGCACAGAAGTCCAACAACAGAACACCACTCGGGTTCAGATCAGGGGGGCCGTTCCTCCCAACCACACCCCTCCAGGTCTCACTGTCATTGCCCACGTGAGCGTTGAAGTCCCCCAGCAGAACAAGGGAGTCCCCAGGAGGCGCACCCTCCAATACCCCCTCCAAGGACTCCAAAAAGGGTGGGTAATCTGCGCTGCCGTTTGGCGCATAGGCACAAACAACAGTCAGAGCCCGTCCCCCCACACGTAGGCGAAGGGAGGCTACCCTCTCGTTCACCGGGGTGAACCCCAACGTACAGGCACCGAGATGGGGGGCAACAAGTATGCCCACTCCTGCTCGGCGCCTCTCACCAGGGGCAACTCCAGAGTGGAAGAGTGTCCAACCCCTCTCAAGGAAACTGGTTCCAGAGCCAGAGCCATGCGTTGAGGTGAGTCCGACTATTTCTAGCCGGAACCTCTCAACCTCACACACTAGCTCAGGCTCCTTCCCCACCAGAGAGGTGACATTCCATGTCCCAATGGCCAGCTTCTGTAGCCGAGGATCAGACCGCCAGGGTCCCCGCCCTCGGCCACCACCCATTCCACAATGCACCCGACCCCTTTGGCCCCTCTCACAGGTGGTGAGCCCATGGGAAGGGGGACCCACGTCTCCTCTTCGGGCTATGCCCGGCCGAGCTCCATGGGTAAAAGCCCGGCCACCAGGCGCTAGAACCAGGAAGTAGGAGCGCAACTCTTTCTCTGAAATTTATTAAGAAAAGCACCTAAACAATTATTTATTAGCTATAATTGTAGCAGAGGTGTGTCTGAGTCTATCATTTGCTTAATACATGCACTTTAATGGTCAAATTCGCCGAGGCGGTGCAGCTGTTTTCAAGGTTCGAAGCAGAGCAGAATGAGGTGTATGGCAGGCCGTTTGAATCATTAATAGCGAGTGAAGATTCTCAGTCATCCAGGACATGGTAAATTCTAAAAAGTGCAAGGAAGGAAAAAAAAGTCTAAAGTATAGTATAATAAATAAAGTCCAGTTGTTTTTGTCTTGAACTTTTTTGAATTTATCATTATAGCCACGTTTTCATATTACGTGATACAACCGCCAACCTCATGCCATACATGTTACTGCTGCTATCTACAGTACTTTCTGTTTTTGTTTTTGGTTTGTTTTGGTTCAGTCAGAATAAATGGAAACGGTCATATCCCAGTCCAAAAATGGTTTATAAATATGGGAAAAAATCCATAAATTTGTCACTTAGGTCTATAGGCCTGTATTAATGTGTAATGTGTATCATTTCAGGTTAATCAGTCAGTTCCTGTATAAAGATCCTCTAGCCGTGGGTGTCCTTGGACAAGGATGGGACAAGTCACTGCACTGTAAAGCAAGTATGTCATGACACAAACACTCCAAACTTTGAAAATGACAGATAAAAGCAAACGATAATGATGTTTAGAGGAGATTATAACAATAATTTTGTGTTGTTTGTCAGATGGGGCAGTGAAAACAGCCAGCCAGACATATGAAGCCATCGCTGAACTGCTGCATCAGGATCTGATCTTGTGACTCCAGACTACACATCAACTGCAGCCGAACAGACCTCAGAGCTTCTCCTGATGCTCTGCTCTCCTGCACCTTGTCCACATTGTGCCAAAGATGTCCTCGGTGCCTCAGTAAAAAAAAAAAAACAGTCCTGCATTGACAACACAAACAGGTCCTATGAACTCAGCAGATGTCATACAAGCTCAGTTTGTGACGGAGCAGGGGTACTGTGACTTCATGGTGTTTTTCATTCAACCTTTATTTAGTCAGGTAAATCTCATTGAGCCTCGTGGACTCTTTTACAAAAGCGACCTGCTACAAACTAAAGAACTTTAGTTCTGGGTCAGATGACTTTATTCACAGAGGATTGTGTCTGATGGTGAGTTCTTTACAGAAGCAGTGAAAAATGTAGAAATGTTCTACAGGTCAGCATTTTTACCTGAGCTATTGGCCAAATTTTACTTTTAATTATTGTTACATGTTTTGGAACAACAGGTTAAGATTCCAGTGATGATATTTTAAGTTCATATTTCATACATAACTGCAGATTTAGTAATATGTTTTTCTGTTTCTACAAATAACACCAATCTTTCATTTTTTAAAACTGTTACAATTTTATTGACATGTAACATTTACAGTATTTAAATAAAGTTGCTTTGATATTTTGATTGGAATTGATTGATTACATATTGTTAAGTTTATATTACAAATGTTTTAGTTTGGAACACACTTGTTGATCAACTGGGACAATGGAGCGGCGCAGATTTTTTAGGATGCATGCCACTTTCAGTTTTGTCCAAAGTAGTGTACTCCACCATCATCAATGTGTGTATATATAAATATATATGTATATATATATATATATATATATATATATATATATATATATATATATATATATATATATATATATATATATATATATATATATATATATATATATGTATATATGTGTATATGTATGTACTGTATATATAAATATATATGTATGTACAGTATATATTATGTATGTATGTGTACATATATGTGTATATATACACACATATGTATGTATATATATAAACACGTGTGTGTGTGTATATATATATATATACTCACGCATATGTTTGTATGTGTACACATGTATGTATATACAATATATATACATATATGTGTATATATACACACACACATATATATAGCCAAGATGGTGTAGTGGTTAGGGCGTTTGACTTGGGACCCGAAGGACGCGGGTTCGCGTCCCGGCCACTACACACCTTGGGGTGTCTATGAGTGCACACCTATTTCTCCAGCTCCCCGAGCGCTTTCTATGGCTGCTCACTGCACCACCTGGTAGGTGGTTGGGTTAAATGCAGAGACGAATTTCGTCTGTGTATGGGAAACATACGCAGATGACAGGAATAGACAATTATTATTATTATTATTATATATATATATATATATATATATATATATATATATATATATATATATATATATAATATATTATATATACACAATATTATATATATACTGTATATGAACATTTGTCTGTGGCTGAAAAAGCCACAGACAAAGCAGAATGTTCAAAAAAGAAACAAGCTCATCCACTTTGGTTGTGTGTTCTTTTCCAGCTCTTCTTCTAATGTGTGTGTTAGTGGTTAATAAAGAGCTTAATGTATCACTAGCGCCACCAGCTGGTTAGAAGCGTTGATATTAATGATCCACCCACTGCAGGAGAATTACCCGCCCACTGCAGGAGAACTTCACGCCCACTAAAGGGGTCCTAAGCGCGCAGTGGGTACAGAAATAAACCGGTCCCATAGGAACTGGCCCAAACTAGCCACAATGGGACCTTACAGGAACCAGACCTGTGGATAAGAGGCATATGAGTGCACACCTAATTCTCCAGCTCCCCGGGCGCTTTCTATGGCTGCTCACTGCACCACCTGGTGGTGGTTGGGTTAAATGCAGAGACGAATTTCGTCTGTGTATGGGAAACATACACAGATGACAGAAAAAGGACATTATTACTGTATTACTGTATTATTATTATTATTCAACACCTGTGGCAAATAAGAGTTTATAATCTGAAGGACAAAAAATTGAAACTTTTTTTTCTTAGTGAGTTACAGAAGTTCTTATAACATTCCATGCATGTACTGGTATATATATCACAGTAAAACTGCTTACAATATTATTTTAAATGAAACTTGCTGACATGAGTTTTTGTTTGTTAGAGCATTTTGATAAGCGGACGGTATTGAAGTGACTGTTCTGATGTTATGTCAACAAATATTTAAACTAATATACCAGAAAGTTTCTTTTTCTGAATTCCTGGATATTTTGGTGTAGAGGAATGAATTTTCTAGTTGGATTTGAACAAAACATGTTGTTGTAACAAGCTGTGAAGAAGAGCAAGATTTATTTCAACAAGTCCAATACACAGACAGCTTAACCGCAGGATCTAAACGGTTCCTAACACAGCTTAGCTCCACACTTCAAAAATAAATATATACCGGTACCTGTGTAACCCCGGTGTTTGGTTTGATGCCAGCGAACTGATGAATCGCTCACCCAGGAACTCTCCTCAGCTTCACAACATTTATTAACACGAACTTCATCTGTAACAGAAAAAAACGTGTGGATGGTCGTGGTCTTACATGTAGCTCCTGCCACAACTCAGAACGTCACGCAGTAAAAAAAACTGCTGTCACTCCACTCCACTTCCAAAATTAAGGTTTTGCTGTGCACGCAAACACTATGAATGATAGTAGGAAAGTTTGTGAGATGTTTTCCAAATAAAAGCTGTGAATGACTTCATTCTTGCTATGATACAAAATCATTTTTAATGCCCGTCTGTGAATTTGGATCCATAATATTTTTTACTTTTGTCACTGTTTTGTGTGGTCATTTGTAAGGTTGGGCATCGAGGATCGATATTTTCGATTCCTCTTCCGGACAGGGTCCGACCCTCAGAAGTAACAGAGTGGCCTGTCTTCGAAACGCTCCGCCGGACTGTTTTCGCTGCCTCCTTCTCCAGCTCCATCAGGTAAATAAAACGATAAACTACGTCTCATACCAACATTAAGGTAGCCAAAAAGTTATACTCTACTTAAAGCTAATGTCAGCTCAAATCCAAACACCATGCTAATGTTAGCTCATATTTTTTTCTTAGGCAAACAACCTGAAATGGCTAATAATGTTATTCAGGCTCCACGGTGTTCACCACAGCGTCCAAGGGAAATACATCAGTGCAACTGAATGAAGAGTGCCACAGAACGGTTACAGCATATGTTGTGAAAAGGTTGCATCCCCTTTCAGATGTGGAATCACCAACATTTAGGTTAGTTAGGCAATAACAACAGAGCTATAATTGTCCATCCTAAGCTAACATTACAGTAACAGTGACATTACATGTTTATATGTTTGCAGGGACATGGTGAAAACCATCAACCCCTTGTCAAATAAGTTAATGCCATCTTGTTATAAGGTGAAGAAGAGCTGCTGTGCACTTAAAACAGAAGATGGATGATGTGTCTGGCAGGAGATCCAGAGAAAGCTGATGGAGCGGGTGGAATGTCATTCATGCACAACTGTCCTTTTCAGCTATTAAACTCTGAAATCTAAATCCTAGTACCGGTAATGTTCTTTGTGGTCAACAGAGGAAGACTGTGGAGATGATGGGGTCACCATGCAGTCTGAAGAAAGGCCTGAGAATGAGGGAGTGGAAGATGAGGTGGAGAGTGTAAGTGTATGAAAGCTGAAATTATATACATTCTCAATCTTAATAATGATTTAATAATCACTTTTTACTGACAATACTGATGAACCTGTTTAGAGCTGGGCCATATCACATCGTTCCCAGTTTTACCGGTATAAAAAGCTTGCCCGGGCAAAAAAGTTATTTTTTTTCATTCATTCATTCAACCTTTATTTATACAGGCTAGCCTCGTTGAGCCACGGGGACTCATTTACAAGAGGGACCTGTCTCACTCACACCCAGGGTCAATTTAGAGTTACCAATCAGCCTAACATGCAGGTTTTTGGACTGTGGGAGGAAACCGGAGCACCCGGAGAAAACCCACGCATGCACGGAGAGAACATGCAAACTCCACCCAGAAAGGCCCCCGGGCCGGGATTTGAAACCGGGGACCTGCTCGCTGAGAGGCAGCAGCTCTACCAGTTGTGCCACCGTGCTGCCCAAATATATATATATATATGCTATTTTCATGACGTAATACGTAAGGGTGCCCCGCCCCCTTAACAACAGAGCGCTTCAAACGAACAAACTCAACTGCTCACCTCCCCTCCACCAGTCTGCGTGCAATACTAGCTAGCTAAAATGCTAAAAACAAACAACTCGCATCTTTAGCTTCTCTCCATCCAGCTCTAAACTGCAGGAACAGAGGATCAAATGTCTCCCCCCCCCCCCCGCTCTGAGCAGCCGCTGCGGGCTGGTCCCTCACTCTAAAAACTGTCAGTACAAACACACGCGGCTCTCCACGGACCAAGAGGCAGGTGATAAAGACAGATCAGTCAGAGAAATGAATCATTCCTGCATGAATATATGAAGCTGAAACACCACAAGCTTCAGGGTCAGCTGATCACAGCTTGAAGGGACGGTCTACCTCAATTCAGGGAGTTGGATTGTGGAATGTTCTGGAGAGTGATTTACCCGTAGTTGTTTTAGGAAACTACACCTGCACTTTAGTTTTTGTTGTGGTTTTTGTTTATATTTTGTGCAGACTTTTTCAATCTAAATAACAGATAATTTTTATTTTTTTTATTTTTATACTTGGAGACTGAATACTTTACTAAATAAAGTAATTTAAGTAAAATTAACCCTTGTTGTTTTTTAAAATTTTATAACACTGCAAAGCAACATGTTAAATTAATTTTGTCAAATAAATAAATGTGATTTCTGTTTTTTTTGTTTGTTATATCACGAAATTTATCGTTATCATGATAATGCTCTGAAATATCACGATGTAATTTTTTGAGCCATATCGCCCACCCCTAAACCTGTTGCTTGTTTAAGAACAACCTCTCTGCAGTCTGTCCAGAAAGTCTCTACTGGAGGAGCTTTTTGCTGAAGAAGAGGCACAGAACATAATGTCACAGCTCCATGTCCATGAAGAAACAAATGGAGAGAGGGCTGCAGATGGACCAGGACATTCCACCAGCCGTTCTGTTTGAGGATCCTGCTACTGGTGGTGGAACAACACAAGACTTATCCTTTGCTGTCACATCTGCATTCTCATATGTATGTGTTAGCCCATCAGTGGGAGCTCAGTAACATGACTGCAGCATCAGACACTGGACATGTGGAAATGTGTTTCCATGAGGTTTTCAAACATAAAGCTCTCTTGTAAAAGTGTACCCGTGCAAAAAGAAAACTCATAACATATTGAAGTGTATGTACTAGTTGAAACTAGCCCTGTGAGAAATTCATAGTAAATTTAACAAAAAGGTAAAGGTTCATAGCATTAAAATTCAAACAGAAGTTCAAATGATTTCATCCTGAAAGAACTCTGGCTAACTACTGTAGCTCTTTTATAACATGGAGTTAAACTCAAAAGCAGTCTCCTCAGATAAATAGTGTTAACTTATTATTTTTATATGAAAGTTTCTGTTAACTTATTATTTTTATATTTGATTGTTTCTGTTCAGTGCACTGAAACGACTTATGTTGTGACTTGGCAGTTTACAGTATAAATAAACTGAACTGAATTGAAATGTCATTTTTTTACCCCGCTGACAAAATAATCAGAATTGAGAATCGAAAGGAATCGAAATCGAAACGAAGAATCTGAATCAGAACTGGAATCGCTCAAATTCAAACGATGCCCAACCCTAGTAATTTGTTTGTTCATGATGTGAGAATGTCAATTTGTTTTCCCTGAAGTTTCCAATAATACTAAAACAAACTGTCAATTCTCCAGAGACTAGTCTCTCTTCAGGCTGACTGCTGAACACCTACAGATGTTACTGATCCATTTTCACCAAGATCTGATGTGGAATTTCAAAATTTAGGCCTCATAAATTTACTTATTTTATTTTACAGTTAACAGTTTCCATTTTTATTAAAACCAGTTTGTTTTAAAGACTAGTCTCACATCACGCTGACAGAGGAACACCCAGATATCAGTCATAAAAATGTAACATATTCTTCTTTTAAAAACGTCCCTGAAACATTTTACATTTTATTCATATTAAATTTAAAATAAATTTGTTTTTTAAAGACTTTGAAGTAGCATGAATATTTAACCAAAAAAACAGAACTTTTCAACGACATTATAGTTATAATTTTTAAAATACTATCCATTGCAATAGCCCTGAACTGGCTTGTTTTCAACGTATTTACTATAATTTCCGTTCTATAAGCTGCTACTTTTGTCTCACACATTGCACCCTGTGGTTTATATGCAGGAGCATCTTATTTATGTAATTTTTCCAACATTTTCAAAATTTATATTTTATTATGAATGTCTTCCTGCCGTCTCTCAGTAGCTTCCTGCCACTGACTAATATTTTCCTTTGACAGAGCTGGGCGCTCGTGGCTTCCAGCACCCTGCCCCTCATGGGGGCAGGTGTTTGTGACTCAGAGAGAATGTCCTCAGTTAATCAGATGTCCAAGGTCTTTTGCTCAGTTTCAAATTGCCTACCATAACTCCACCCACTCTGTCATCATGTGACCAGAAGTCTAACCTGAATGACCAATGAGGTACTCTTGAGGAACCCCCCCCCAAAGACAGACGTGCATTAATTTCTTCAGATCATTCCCATGTTGTTTATCATATTTTGTGCTTCATGCACAGACCTGTTCATTTGTTCGGTGATAATGGAAAATGCACAGAGAATTTCTTATGAAGCAACTTTCATACCATACCATACCATACCATTTTATTTATAAAGCACTTTAAACAGGAACAAGTCCACACCAAAGTGCTGGACAAACAAACACGCAACAGGCAACACAGACAATGAAGTACAACACGAAAAACATAAAAACATTGCAGATCATAAATCAAACGATCCAATACAAATCAGCTGGCATTGAAAGCAATGGAGTAGTAGTGAGTTTTTAACTGGGATTTGAAAACCGAGAGGGAGGGGGCCTGTTTGATGAGCAGCGGTAACTCGTTCCAGAGTCTTGGGCCTGCCACAGTGAACGCCCTGTCACCTCTGCGCTTAAGGCGAGTTTCTTTGTTCTTTTCTTTCATGATAAAACCATCGGCTGTCAAGGAGGAAACAGATCTGCTGCCCATAGCTGCATTATGTCAATGGTCAGGACTGGAGACGCAAAAGCAGTCAAGTCTGTATGTAACATGTTTTAATAAAAGTTTTTAAATGATTTCCGTGTCAGTAAATTTGTATTAAAATACCGGGATCTCATTTACAAGTCACATCCGAACACGAAGCAGCGAAAGGAGCTTCCCCCCTCCCCTTTCCATCTATGAGAGTACAGCGGTGGACAAGTCGTCAGATTTATTTTTGAACATGTCAGTCAAGGCTGGTACATATTTAAAGTTTTAAAAATAATCTTTCTGTGTACAGTAAATATCTCATTTAAGCTTAAATGGGCATTAAACAGTGGAGGAGACAACGGGAGGGAGAAAAAATAAATAAATAACAGGGAGAGAGGGCTGTTCTTCCTCATATGAGCAGTGCTGAGCAGAAATAATGTCCGATTTATTTTGAAAGTGACGATCTTGAAGTCTGAGTGTGCGTTTAAAGCAAGTTATATTCTGTGAAACTCCATCTGCTGGCTGATTCTTGTACTACAACAAGGTTGCACATTATGCTGGAGCAGTCTGGGGGCACAGATTCTGACGATGAACGATGTATGTCGGCGGCTAAATAACCTGAGCGTCATTTACTGTATTTACAAAATTATGATTTATCTTTTATTTAATAAGTGCAGCTTAGAGACAGGTGCGTTCTAAAGCCTGACAATTACGGTAGTTGTAAATAGGGATGGGGCCGATCCGATCCAGTATCGTATCGGCCTCCGATACCAGCATAATTTACGTATCGGATTTTCCGATCCAACCTGCCGATATCTTTGATCCATGATGCACGTTGGCTCCAAACTATGGAATTAATTTCTTGAACGGAGAGCACGTGTGTTATACCATATTCTGTGACTACCATTTAACATTGTGTGAGTTAAATACAATGAAACACTCTGAGCCTCACAACAGGAAACATCCAAACTTTAATAGCACACAAGAGGCAGGTCTATATCACAGACTTCCATCTCACTCGTGGTGCGGCCGGAACACTTAACATACCACTAAGCATTATGGGAAAGACAACACAGTCCACTCCCCGTAACCGCTACAGTATATTGTGACCATAGGGGGTGGTGTTGCATGCACTGTTAAATGTCACAGAATATAGTGTAACAACGGGTTCAATCGACCGAACCAGAAACAGTTTCCTCTGACCTTGTTTCACAAACAAAAAGCAAAAAATATGAATCTCTAAACCTATTTAAAAAACAAACAAAAGGCAAAAAATATGAATCTCTAAACCTATTTAAAAAACCTATAAACATAAATATCTCTAAAACTAAACCTAATGAGCAGCACCGCGGACGGTGCGGGGTGGTTGACTGACAAACTGTTTTTAAGTTTCGTTTTTGATTGTGACACTATGAGTTGTAATTCTTGTTGGCTTTGATCAACGGATACAGATTTAAACTATACATTGAATTTATAAATGTACTGATGATATATGAATCTGTTTTATTTCCCAGATAAATATTAAGGTTTCCACACAAAAAAATGTTTTTATTAAAACTCTTTTCCAATAACTCCAAGATTTTATCAGTGAATATATACGGGGAGTGGACTGTGTTGTCTTTCCCATAATGCTTAGCGGTATGTTAGTGTTCCGGCCACAACATGAGTGAGATGGAAGTCTGTGATATAGACCTGCCTCTTGTGTGCTATTAAAGTTTGGGTGTTTCCTGTTGTGAGGCTCAGAGGGTCTTCATTGGGTTTAACTCACACAATGTTAAAGCTGCACTGACATCATGTTGTAACTATGCATCATTTTGCACTACATATATATAATGAATTCAATTTATAACGCACTTTTCATTAATGAAAATCTCAAAGTGCTACAAAGTGCAACAGAATTAAATGTCAATAAAACAAATAAAACAAGTAAAATCAATAACAGTATCAACTAAGATCAAAAGTAGAATCATGAGGAGGTAGAGTATGCTCGGTTGAAAAGAAAGGTCTTCAAGCCGCTCTTAAAGTCAACCACAGACTGTGGGGCTCTCAGACAGTCAGGAAGAGAGTTCCACAGGTGGGGGGCAGCCACACTGAAAGCCCGGTCTCCCATGGTCCTTAATTTGGTTCTCGGAATGTGAAGGAGATTACTGTTCTGTGACCGCAGCGACCGGGTGGATGAGTATGGAATAAGAATATCCTTCAGATAATCTGGTGAAGCTCCATGTAAGCATTGATGTGTAATGAGAGCAGTTTTGTACTGAATTCTGTAGGCGACAGGAAGCCAATGAAGGTTATGGAGAATGGGCGTAATATGTTCAAATTTACGAACTCTCAACAAGATCCTTGCTGCACTGTTTTGAATATATTGAAGTTTCTGAAGGTTTTTGCCAGGGATTCCAATAAACAGGGAGTTGCAGTAGTCGAGCCTGGAGGAGACAAAAGCATGGACGAGCTTCTCAGCATCGGAAAAAGTTAGGGATGGGCGAAGTCTGGAGATGTTTCGAAGATGGAAGAAGCAAGTTTTAAACAGATGCTTAATGTGATTTTCAAATGTAAGATTGGAGTCCATTTTTATTCCAAGATTAGTAACAGAGGTGGAGAGGGGGATGTCTTGTCCAGAAAAGGAAAGTGTTGTTATAGGAGATGTTTGTACCTGGTGAGGGGTGCCAATCAGTATATATATTTTATCATTGAACTATGTTCGTTTTTGCTGAATAAATTATAAATATATTAAAATTTCATTGCGAGTTATGGTAATTTTGTCGCTGTGACACGCCCACATAAATCCGAGAACTTCCGCAATACGTCACGTGACGTAATGAGACGAATTGCTGCTCGAGCGCACCTTGTAAACAACATGGCGACCGATACAGAACCGGATGAATTTAGCCACCTGAGTGAAGAATAGAGCGATTTTTAGTCAGTTTGGGAAGCCAAAGTTATTTCAGGGGGTTAAACAAACAGCAGGTTCTAATTTATGTCTGCAGCTGTATTTAATGAAGCCTTACCAACGAGGAAGTAGGTGTCAAGCCGCGACTTGTGAGGACCGAGGAGGACGTGATGGAACCCGTTCACATCGTCCACAGAGCACTGATTGGTACTGCTTTAATTAATCCATCTATCTAATAATTATTCAACATTACTTATACAAGCCCAAAACCGGAAAAGTTGGCACGTTGTGCAAATCGCAAATAAAAACAGAATACAATGACTTGCAAATCTTTTTCAACCCATATTCAACTGAATAGAATGCAAAGACAATATATTTAATGTTCGAACGGAGAAACTTTATTTTGTTTTGCAAATAACCATTAACTTAGAATTCAATGGCAGCAACACATTGCAAAAAAGTTGGCACAGGGACATATTTACCACTGTGTTACATCGCCTTTCCTTTTAACAACACTCAGTAAACGTTTGGGAACTGAGGAGACCAATTTTTGAAGCTTTTCAGGTGGAATTCTTCCCCATTCTTGCTTGATGTACAGCTTAAGTTGTTCAACAGTCCGGGGTCTCCGTTGTCGTATTTTACGTTTCATAATGCGCCACACATTTTCAATGGGGGACAGGTCTGGACTGCAGGCAGGCCAGGGGAGGACCCGCACTCTTTTGCTACGAAGCCACGCTGTTGTAACACGTGCAGAATGTGGCTTGGCATTGTCTTGCTGAAATAAGCTGGGGCGTCCATGAAAAAGACGTCGCTTGGATGGCAGCATATGTTGCTCCAAAACCTGTATGTACCTTTCAGCATTAATGGTGCCTTCACAGATGTGTAAGTTACCCATGCCTTGGGCACTAATGCACCCCCATACCATCACAGATGCTGGCTTTTGAACTTTGCGCCTATAACAGTCCTGATGGTTCTTTTCCTCTTTGGTCCGTAAGACACGACGTCCACAGTTTCCAAAGACAATTTGAAATGTGGACTCATCAGACCACAGAACACTTTTCCACTTTGCATCAGTCCATCTCAGATGTGCTCGGGCCCAGCAAAGCCGGCGGCGTTTCTGGATCTTGTTGATGAATGGCTTTTGCTTTGCATAGTAGAGCTTTAACTTGCACTTACAGATGTAGCGACGAACTGTAGTTACTGACAGTGGTTTTCTGAAGTATTCCTGAGCCCATGTGGTGATATCTTTTACACACTGATGTCGGTTTTTGATGCAGTACCGCCTGAGGGATCGAAGGTCACGGGCATTCAATGTTGGTTTTCGGCCTTGCCCCTTACGTGTAGTGATTTCTCCAGATTCTCTGAACCTTTTGATGATATTACGGACCGTAGATGGTGAAATTCCTAAATTCCTTGCAATAGCTCGTTGAGAAAAGTTGTTCTTGAACTGTTCGACAATTTGCCCACGCATTTGTTCACAGAGTGGTGACCCTCGCCCCATCCTTCTATGTGGATGACTGAGCATGTCAAGGAAGCTGCTTTTATACCCAATCATGGCACCCACCTGTTCCCAATTTGCATGTTCACCTGTGGGATATTCCAAATAAGTGTTTGATGAGCATTCCTCAAATTTCTCTGTCTTCTTTGTCACTTGTGCCAGCTTTTTTGAAACATGTTGCAGGCATCAAATTCCAAATGAGCTAATAATTGCAAAAAATAACAAAGTTTACCAGTTCGAACGTTAAGTATGTGGTCTTTGCAGTGTGTTCAATTGAATATAGGTTGAAAAAGATTTGCAAGTCATTGTATTCTGTTTTTATTTGCGATTTCCACAACGTGCCAACTTTTCTGGTTTTGGGCTTGTAGTTTAAAAAAGAAGAGTCCCTTTGAAGCATCTGTTTTATTTTCTATGTTTATTCTAACGTTATGTGCAATCCGCTCATTCTCAATCAGTTCATCTGGACAGTTTCTTTTTAGTAGAAACGTTTCACCCTCACTCCAGAGGGCTTCGTCAGTCAGAGTAGTCCAAAGCAAACTGAAGTTACCCCACCAAGTAAACAACTTAAGTGGACCAACCAGTTTGCTGTAGCCAAGATGGTTTCTGGGGGCTTGCCCCTCGTCGACTCCTCCCAGGCAGGCAGACATGTCCAAAGTGGTTCAAGACAAGAAAGTTAATTCTCAATAGTCCAGGTATCAAATCCGCTCATTCTCAAAGTCAAAGTCAAAGTCAAAGTCAACTTTATTGTCAGATCTGCAATATGTACTGTACAGGACATACACAGGACCGAAATTGCGTTTCTCTCAGTCCCTCGGTGCAACAGTAAACATCTAAACATTGAAACACTGAAACATATAATAATAGACATAAGCATAAAATAGTAAAACTAACACTGTCCTGAGTTTTTGCATAGTGGTATAAGAGTATGAAAATTTACACCAACTCTAAAACTAAAACATTAAACATTTAATGAACATAATACTGTCCTGAGTTTTTGCATACTAGTATAAAAAAAGAGTATAAAAAGTATAACTAAAATAAACTAAAGGTTTCTAGCATTGACATTTGCAAAGTGGCAAAGCAGCGTATGAGTTAATGTACACAGTATATGTATGAGGTAGTAGTTGATGTTGTTATAGAGGCAAAAAGTGGCATATGCAGTAAGGCACATTGGGCATCCCTAAATAAGACCGTTCAGAGCACACTGTATATGTACCAGCAGTGGTGTAGATATTAGAGTAGTGTAAATGTAAACAGTAGTAATTACATGTAAGCAGTAGTAATAAAAGTAAACAGTATTAATAAATGTAAACAGAGAATGTAAACAGTATTATGATTATAGGCAGTGATGTAATACAAACATTAGTGCAAGTATGAGAAGTAGTGCAAACTGTATGAGCACATGACCGAGAGTTTAGTGAATAACCCGTTTGATGACACAGAGTCCAGTGTTAAAAACTTTGTGTTGTGTGGTAATGTGTGAGAAAGTTTTAGTGTTAAGGCAGTTCAAATGGGAGGGGGGGCAGAGCAGGCAGAGTGTTTAGCATTCTGACTGCCTGATGAACAGAGCTGTCTCTCAGTCTGCTGGTTCGAGCCTGGAGACTCCTCAGTCTCCTCCCTGATGGCAGCAGTCTGAAGCAGCTGTGTAGTGGGTGTGTGGGATCACCTGCCATGCGGTGGGCTTTCCGAGTGAGGCGTTTGCTGTGTAAGTCCTGCAGTGAGGGCAAGGAGGTGCCCACGATCTTCTCAGCTGCTCTCACAATGCGCTGGAGGCTCTTGCGGCAGGATGCAGTACATGCACCAAACCACACAGTGATGCAGCTGGTCAGGACACTTTCTATGGCACCTCTGTAGAAGGTGCTCATGATGGGGGTTGAAGCTCCAGCCCTTTTCAGCTTGCGGAGAAAGTAGAGACGCTGGTGAGCCTTCTTTGCCAGTGCTGCAGTGTTCCTGCTCCAGGACAGGTCCTTTGAGACGTGCACTCCCAGGAACTTGGTGCTGTCTACTCTCTCCACTGCGGTGCTGTTGATGGTCAGAGGGGCATGTTGGGCATCCTTCTTCCTGAAGTCCACAACAATCTCCTTTGTCTTCTCCACGTTGAGAGTGAGATTGTTGTGTCCGCACCACAAGGCCAGGCGGCTCACCTCGTTCCTGTAGTCCGTCTCATCGTTGTTGCTGATGAGACCCACCACTGTTGTGTCGTCCGCAAACTTGATGAAGTGGTTGGAGCTGTACGATGGTGTGCAGTCGTGTGTTAGCAGGGTGAATAGAAGGGGGCTCAGCACACATCCTTGTGGGGCCCCTGTGTTCAATGTGATGGTGCTAGATGTGTTACTCCCGACCCGCACTGTCTGTGGTCTCCCGGTCAGGAAGTCTAGCAGCCAGTTACACATTGAGGTGTTCAGCCCCAGACTGTCCAGTTTAAGGATGAGCTGTTGGGGGATGATGGTGTTGAATGCCGAGCTGAAGTCGATGAACAGCATTCTAACATAGGAGTCCTTCGTGTCCAGATGTGTGAGAGCTGTGTGGAGGGCAGAGGAGATGGCATCGTCGGTTGAGCGATTAGGTCGGTATGCAAATTGGAAGGGATCCAGGGAGTCAGGGAGGACAGATGTGATGCTTTTCATGACTAGCCGTTCAAAGCACTTCATCAGGATGGGGGTGAGTGCTACTGGGCGATAGTCATTGAGGCATGCGGGCGTTGCCTTCTTTGGGACAGGGATGATGGTGGTGGCTTTGAAACAGGTGGGGACGATGGCCTGGCTCAGTGAGATGTTAAAGATGTCCGTGAAGACCGCTGCGAGTTCCCCTGCACAGTCCTTCAGCACACGACCAGGTATGTTGTCAGGACCAGAGGCCTTCCGGGCGTTAATCTTGATGAATGATCGCCTTACGCTGTCTGAGGACAGCGTCAGCACCTGGCCATCAGGAGAGGGGGGGAGTTTATGTGCTGGTGTGCTGTTACTTGCCTCGAACCGAGCAAAGAACTCATTCAGTTCATTCAGCGCAGAGGCTGAGCTGTCACAGGTCTGGGGGGGTGGTTTGTAGTTTGTGATGGTCTGTATTCCCTGCCACAGACTGCGTGTATCCCTGCTGTCCTTGAAACGGTGAGCTATTTTCCCAGAATACTGCCTCTTTGCCTCTCTGATGCCCCGGTCCAGGTTGTTTCTGGCTGTATCAATCAGTTCATCAGTTTTTTTGACCTTATGTTTCTATTGGTGAAGGTTAGCATTGTGTGCCCTCTCCCAAATCATTTTCACCAACTTTATAAACAGTTGAACTGAGCTAGCGGTGCTAGCCTCTCTCAGTTTAGCCTTGTTTTCTATTGGTCAGGAAAGCGTTCCCTCCTTGCGTCGCTTTCGCCGGCTAGCCTGATACTCGTTAGCAGGGTAGCTGTGTCACGCTTTCAGCGCCGTCGAGCAAAGCAGTCTGTGGAGAGAGGAGAAGAAAACTTTGGGGTGAAGGAAAAATGTGCCGGACCAGCTTTCGCAATACCGGCAGTCCGCAGGAAAAAATTCTCTGTACGCTCTGTGTAGGGAGCGAGCTCACCTCTGGTCGAGCGATGAACAACAGAGAAGTTCCGAGAAGAGTTTTCAGGTTTAAGCGAGGTGAAGGGCAATAAGAGGAAGTGGGATGGGCGTCAGCGCCTTAAATACCCAGAGGGTGGGGTCTCTGGCGTGACGCTGACGCCCCGGACGTAAAGGCGTGAGTGTATTCCTTCAGGTAATCGCACGGGGTGCAATTTACCATAGCAATTTTGTTGCACCGAGTGATTGACTGATAAGGGAACTTAAAAAAGTTTACAGTCCAGCAACTTAATTATTGGCTCATAAGATCAAACATTTATTTGGCAAATTGATGGTGATCCTGCTGTTTTATTCATATATTCTAATTTTGATCAGAAAGCCATAAAACTGTATTTTACACCACTCCCCTCCAGTTCCAGGGATCCTTGATGCTCTGAACTTAACATGTCAGAATCAACTTTATTGTCATTGTACAGTTAATTACAGCAACATTTTGTTCCATACAGCCGTCTGAAGGATAGACGGTACTAGGGCTGCAGCTTTCTATGAAGTGCTGCCCTTATCTTTTAGACAAGAAAAGGGGGCGAAAACACGAGGAGACAAGGTATTAAAAAAGCTTTTTAATTTTACCTATCCACCAGGAGCAATTTGAGATAAGTTGGCTTATTCAAGGTCAGCGGGGAGGCCAAATTCAGATAAACAATTGTTTCGGACAGGCAGACTCTAGATTCAATGTCTACCTTCAGTTATGCTGGTACACGCAATGGCAAATGGCAAATCGGGCTAATCAGAAGCCATGGCTGACAGCTGAGGTTTACAGACTCCTGAGAGCCAGGCAGTGGCGGCTCGTGACATTTTCACCAGGGGGGGCTATACAGGGAATCCTCGAGTTACGTCAGGGATCCGGACCTACGAGTGTGACTTAGGTCGATTCTGCCGTATCTCGCGGACCAAAAACACGTGCCTGTCGTAGGTCCACATTTCTGACGTAGGTCGCGGCTATACCGTTAACGGAGCGACGCACACACATTTAACGGCATGAGACTGAACAAGCGGACATCCTGTGCCATAAACATGCACGCAACATTATTTACAAACACTTAGATAACACATTATACCACACATTCATCCATAAACACACAAAACCAGTACAGCATGTACTGTACAGGTACAGTACTGTAATGTTTTTTCCAGCACAGACAAAGCATACAAAATACTGTACAGTACAAATCTCTTCCTGAACAGTTCTCAGCCATAATCTGCAAATGAGTTCAACCATGAAACATGAACACTTCTCTTTGAGCAGGAGCTGTTAACATCAAAATCCAGCAAATCAGCAGGAACTCCCATCCATTCATCCATCCATCCATCCATCCATCCAGCAGCAGCAGCACCAGCTTATTGACATGAATCAGCACCAAATCAGCCGAAAATCACATCCATGCAACCATCATGTTTTTGAAACCAGTGCAGTCCATGTGGTGTTTGTGTTTGTGTGCAGTCCATGTGCATGAAAAAGTCCATGAACTCTAAAAAAAAGCTAGAAGCAGCAGAAAAAGGAAACAAGGAAACAAAATGTCCTTACTTTGACTGAAGTGTAGGTAGACACTGATGTTTTTCTCAAGTTCAAACCTGGATCAGATGGAACTGCTTAAGCCCGGTGCAGAGCTCCGCGCTGGACCGAGCCCCGCGCCACGCGCGCGCGCTGCGCATGGGGAGTTCACAGCAGAGCACAGCGTGAAGCAGCGTGTGGCTCCAACAGAGCTCTGCTTTCTTCTCACGTTCTCTGTGAGCAGCTGCACGCGGAGGGGGTCAGTTCAGTCCCCCTCCGCGTGCAGCTGATTGGTCAGACACCGCGCTTCGCGTAGGCGCTCGTAAAATTGGAGCTTGGCGCGCTCGCGTGAACGTTCAAAGGGCTTGTGCAGCGGCGACCTCACGGCGCTCACACAGCGGGGCGCCGCGCTCGCTCAAGCGCGGAGCTCTGCGCCGGCCTTTAGCCAGTGCTCAACCATGAATGATGGGAGCATTTTAGGCCAGGTGTGGGCTCAGTGGTGTGGTCCTGATGTGAGCAGTTCTGTCCATCAGAACAGGTGTTTTTTTGTTTGTTTTTGCAGCAGTCATACATGCAGAAGGTGTTGACACAGGTGATGGATGGAGGCAGATGGAAGGACACCAGAGACAGGCAGGACTGATGTCCTGGACGACAGAGGCAGGACAGAGTGGACACACGTCCTTCCATGAGGAAAGTCCACGATGTGAGCTGTGAGCTGTGAAGAAATAACAACAACACAAAAGTGAAAGACTATTATTGAAAGACTATTGAAAGACTGTTCAGTACAGCAGGACAGATTCTCTCTCCCTAAAGAGCCAGACATGGACTCAAAAACTTTGAAAACCAACTTCTTCTGAACTTGAACAAGAAATTCTTGCTGCAATATTAAAATGTGTCAGTTCATGGGATGTTAGGAGACAAGAGATTTCTCCAAATGTCTCGACACTCAGGTCCAAGTTTTGAAAATGTTGTCAGGAAGTTAAAGTATTGTTCATTGTTGATCCATTACAAGATTGACTAGACAATATTTTAACTAGAGTTGATGACAAACGAGTTGAAGTGATCTATTCCTTTGTTAGTTGTGTCTAATGCTCCTTTTTTCAAACAGACAACTTTTACTTAAATGTGTTTACTGCAGTTAAAATGACACATTGGTTTTATTTTGTGTTAAATAAAAACTTTCAAAGGTATAATCATTCCTCTTTCTTATTTTGCTTAATGGTATTTAACTCATCACTGAAATTCTGACACACAGAATCAAAAGTCCAAGTGTGAACTGTGTCACAGAGTAAACACAATAAAAACATGCATTATCTGCAGCATTGTTCATTAAAATGGCTCAACACTATTAATGTATTTCAGAAAATATGCATACAGTACGCACACTTAATGGTATTGTAGACCATTGCATTAGTTAATACATTCAGCAAGTACTTTTACTTTAATACTTTAAGTATTTTTAAAAGCAAGTACTTATTTACTTTTACTTAAGTAAAAATATTAATATGGTACTTCTACTTTTACTAGAGTAAATTTTTGTCTGTTTATTTGTACTTTTACTTAAGTACAGTGTTTGAGTACTTTCTCCACCACTGGTATTATTACAGTATTTGGGTACCGTGCAGTGGCGACTCCACTTCTCAGAAACATCCAGGCTGGACCAGAGGATCCACTCATCATCACCTCCTGCCATGTCCTCCTGTACAGTGGAAGAAAAATGTTTAAGGGCTGCTACAAACAGGTTCATAAAACCATCTTTTTTGGTAAATGCAAATGCTTATTGTCAATTACCATGTGACGTGTGCTGCTGACCACTTGACCAGGTCACCCTTGTAAAAGAGATCTCCATCTCAACTGACTCTAACTGGAAAAATAAAGGTGATTGATTGATATAGCAGACATCTGGTGAATATAAAAGTTTATATTGTCTGATAATTAACAGGTTTGACTTCAGCTCAACTTTTGTACACAAGCTTGAGTTAAAAACATGAACATCTGATAATCATAACATTAACACATGAACATCTGATATTCATAATATTAACACAACACTTGAACATCTGATAATCATAACATTAAAACCTCTTGACAGGCGCGGGCCCGGCCCCGGTACCGTTTCTGCCGAAGCTGCAGGTGTTAGATCAAAAAGAGATCGTGGTTTCCCAAATATGGCAGCTTTGAAAGTTCTGACGCTTTAAAAGTGTTCCATAGGCTGTCTGCTTTTGATTGACACCAATTTTGACCAACTGGGTGAAACTTTTCAGTTTCTAGAGCCAATCAAATGTGAGAAACCCAACAAGCTAGCTTGCACCCTCCTCCTGTTGTACCCCACGTGGGTCTTAGCCAATCAAATGAGAGCTAATTTTGACATCACAATCTTTTAGCCAATGAAATTGCCTTTCGATAGACATGTCACATGACATGGTTTGAGTTACTTGAAAGGGCTGAGAATCACTTAGGAGCGATGACCGGCAGCTGTGCCCTTCGTGCGTCACACGGTAAGTGCGTGTTTGTTGACGTTTAGGCGTCGTTTTCTAACTTTGATCGCTCTTTAGCCATGGGTAAATTAGATGTGAACATGAAATAAAAGCTTTTACAGCTTGATTTACAAGGAAAAAGAAACTGATCTCCCCCAAAGCTGCTCCTGCCTCCTTTGTGTGCGCAGCTCTGTGTGTCGCAGCAGGGCTGCTTCTGGGGTCAGGAAACCCCTGTGGAGATAATTACACCTCTGTGTGTGTTATCAGAGTCTTATCTTAGGCTGTAGAAATGCAGCAGCACTGCTGTAGTTTCTTTGGGGGTGAAATATCTCCTCTTGTGAGATACAGTATACAGGTAGTCCCCGAGCTACGAGCGGCCTGCTGTCATTTTACTGTATTTCTATCATTTTTAGAGTAAATATATGAATGGAACAGATGTAAGCTTTGAATAGACAGCCATCCTGAAGTATGTTGAAGTACAGAAAAATATTCAGACATTTCAAGTTTGCATAATACAGGTGTTACACAGTATGGCACATTTACTGTAAAGTACTAGATTCACAAATTTCCGCCTGGACCTGCACATACAAAAACAGGCACAGAATCCTCAATTTTTATGCTATTGACTTCAAATTTGAAACTGTATTAGTAAAGACTTCTGTCTTTGGCCTCATATGAAATTCAAATCACTATCTTGTTGTGTCAGTGTGCATGTGCTTGACACATACAAATATTTTTAGGCGAGGCAAGAAAAATACTTTATTTCTGTGTACTCTCACTTCAATGAATAAAAAATAATAACAGATACAACAAATATGACTGCTGAAACTAAAAATTCAAAGTCTTATCTTTACAAAGACACCATCCAATTGTTTGTAGTACATAGGGTTCAAGAACAGCTTCTAATTCAATTTGGGTATGTATTTTTTAGGCGTTTTTTGGAATTTGGGGGTGAATGCTAATGGTGCCTTTCTACACAGGTAAGCAAGTAATAATTGTGAGTTATAAATCTCTACTAAGCGCACATGAGCAAAGTTTGAGCTGTTATCTGTGTGCTGACGTGGTGTCGTGTGTTGCTATCATTCACATAGCTAGCTACTAGCTGTGAATGTTGTGGTGTTTCTTTATCTAATGCTTATTACTATTCCTGACTGATATGGCTCTCAACTAGATGTTACAAAAGTGTTTTCTAAACACCCTGATGCATGCTCAATAATCCAGGTAGAAAAATCTAAAAAAGCTAAGTCTGGTCCTCTGGACATTCATGTCCAGAGGACCAGACTTAGCTTTTTTAGTGTTTTCTAAACGTTATGTGTTTAATATTATGACTATCAGGTGTTTATGTATTAATATTTTGATTATCAGATGTTCGTGTGTTAATATAATGATTGTCAGTTGTGTGTTAACCCGTTTGATGACACAGGGTCCAGTGTTGAAAACTTTGTGTTGAGTGGTAATGTGTGAGAAAGTTTTTTGTGTTAAGGCAGTTCAAATGGGAGGGGAGGCAGAGCAGGCAGAGTGTTTAGCATTCTGACTGCCTGATGAACAGAGCTGTCTCTCAGTCTGCTGGTACGAGCCTGGAGACTCCTCAGTCTCCTCCCTGATGGCAGCAGTCTAAAGCGGCTGTGTAGTGGGTGTGTGGGATCACCTGCCATGCAGAGGGCTTTCCGAGTGAGGCGTTTGCTGTGTAAGTCCTGCAGTGAGGGCAAGGAGGTGCCGACGATCTTCTCAGCTGCTCTCACGATGCGCTGGAGGCTCTTGCGGCATGATGCAGTACATGCACCAAACCACACCGTGATGCAGCTGGTCAGGACACTTTCTATGGCACCCCTGTAGAAGGTGCACATGATGGGGGTTGAAGCTCCAGCCCTTTTCAGCTTGCGGAGAAAGTAGAGGCGCTGGTGAGCCTTCTTGGCCAGTGCTGCAGTGTTCCTGCTCCAGGACAGGTCCTTCGAGACGTGCACTCCCAGGAACTTGGTGCTGTCCACTCTCTCCACTGCGGTGCTGTTGATGGTCAGAGGGGCATGTTGTGCATCCCTCTTCCTGAAGTCCACGACAATCTCCTTTGTCTTCTCCACGTTGAGAGTGAGATTGTTGTGTCCGCACCACAAGGCCAAGCGGCTCACCTCGTTCCTGTAGTCCGTCTCATCGTTGTTGCTGATGAGACCTACCACTGTTGTGTCGTCCGCAAACTTGATGAAGTGGTTGGAGCTGTACGATGGTGTGCAGTCGTGTGTTAGCAGGGTGAATAGAAGGGGGCTCAGCACACATCCTTGTGGGGCCCCTGTGTTCAATGTGATGGTGCTAGATGTGTTACTCCCGATCCGTACTGTCTGTGGTCTCCCGGTCAGGAAGTCTAGCAGCCAGTTACACATTGAGGTGTTCAGCCCCAGACTGTCCAGTTTATGGATGAGCTGTTGGGGGATGATGGTGTTGAATGCCGAGCTGAAGTCGATGAACAGCATTCTAACATAAGAGTCCTTCGTGTCCAGATGTGTGAGAGCTGTGTGGAGGGCAGAGGAGATGGCATCGTCGGTTGAGCGATTAGGTCGGTATGCAAATTGGAAGGGATCCAGGGAGGCAGGGAGGACAGATGTGATGCTTTTCATGACTAGCCGTTCAAAGCACTTCATCAGGATGGGGGTGAGTGCTACTGGGCGATAGTCATTGAGGCATGCGGGCGTTGCCTTCTTTGGGACAGGGATGATGGTGGTGGCTTTGAAACAGGTGGGGACGATGGCCTGGCTCAGTGAGATGTTAAAGATGTCCGTGAAGACCGCTGCGAGTTCCCTTGCACAGTCCTTCAGCACACGACCAGGTATGTTGTCAGGACCAGAGGCCTTCCGGGCGTTAATCTTGATAAATGATCGCCTTACGCTGTCTGAGGACAGCGCCAGCACCTGGCCATCAGGAGAGGGGGGGAGTTTATGTGCAGGTGTGCTGTTACTTGCCTCAAACCGAGCAAAGAACTCATTCAGTTCATTCAGCGTAGAGGTTGAGCTGTCACAGGTCTGGGGGGGTGGTTTGTAGTTTGTGATGGTCTGTATTCCCTGCCACAGACTGCGTGTATCCTTGCTGTCCTTGAAACGGTGAGCTATTTTCCTGGAATACTGCTTCTTGGCCTTTCTGATGCCCTCCAGGTTCTTTCTGGCTGCCCTCAGGCCCACCTGATCTCCCGCTTTGAAGGCAGCATTCCTGGCTCCAGAGGCGGCCGCCACTAGAGGGCGATAGGGGCGCCGCCCCTCCTTGGAACTGCAGCTCTTCTTCTTCACCATTTGAAGATTTAATTTTTTTTTTTTATAAAAGTGAAATAATAAAATAAAAATATTTCGAAATGCATGCATATATGTTTTTAGTTGTGTAGGATAAATATTTTATGAGTAATGATTGTTTCAAAAAACGTTTTTTGATTGTGACGTACTTCCGGTTTCCCCGCTGGGCGCCCGCCTGCGGCTTTTCCATTGAATCTAATTATAACTAGCGGCCGCTAGCGGCCGTAGTTTATGTCCCATCTGTCCAAAACTATTGGACTGTACAGGTCGCATTTTCCGTCGCCCTCGAGCCTGGACTCGTCTCTTATCGCCACGGATCGCCAGCGCTTCCGGTTCGAGCCAGGAGGGACGGGGGAGCGGGGGACTCTCTCTGTTTACACCTTCAGAGCTGATCACACGGCCAACTAGCGACGTTGAAACAGCAGTAATTATTATTCACTAAACTCTCGGTCATGTGCTCATTCAGTTTGCACTACTTCTCATATTTGCACTAATGTTTGTATTACATTACTGCCTATAGTCATACTACTGTTTACATTCACTGTTTACATTTATTAATATGGTTTACATTTATTACTACTGTTTTACATTTATTACTACTGTTTACATTTACACTACTTTTATATCTACACTACTGCTGATACATATACAGTATTCTCTGATTAGCCTTATCTAAGGATGCCAAATGTGCCTTATGTGCCTTACTGCATATGCCACTTTGCCTCTATACCAACATCAACTACCTCATACATATACTGTGTACATTAACTCATATGCTGCTGTGCCACTCTTTGCAAATGTCAATGCTAGAACCTTCAGTTTATTTTATAGATATACTTTTTATACTTTTTATACTACTATGAAAAAACTCAGGACAGTATTACACTTTTATTATTTCATTTTATGCTTATGTTCATTGGGTGTTTGGTGTTTTAGGGGTGTTTGGTGTTTCAGTGTTGGTGTAAATTTTCATACTTTTATACTACTATGAAAAAACTCAGGACAGTGTTACACTTTTACTATTTTATGCTTATGTTTATTAAATGTTTTAGTGTTTAGTGTTTAGATGGTTACTGTTGCACCGAGGGACTGAGAGAAACACAATTTCAATCCTGTGTATGTCCTGTACATATTGCAGTTCTGACAATAAAGTTGACTTTGACTTTGACTTTTGACATTGACAAATCCAAACAGGCAGATCTGTGGACATTCCACCGGTCCGTGCTTGTATCCTTCTCCAAGGTTGATTCCTTCATGCCGGCGAGTCCTAGGAGCTACAAGTGGCCCATGATTGTCAGAAATCACATCCAGCTTACAGTACAGATTGCAAAGCATATTAGATTGAGAGCATGTGGTAATCCTTCTTATAAGGCAGGCAGCTTTACTACTGCTGAAAGTGCTGCAGACGTCTTCCTAATTATTCAATATCCCATATATCCACCAATTCCAAAAAGCAGAAACCCTGTTATCATAAATGCAATTCTGAACAGGTATGTGTCTTCTACATCCTCAACAGACAGCACAGACAGACACACCATGTTCCAAAAACCCCAGGAATCCATGACATATCCAGCTGCGTGTGTCCCTTCAATTTTATCGATTGCATTGAGAGAGTAGCTGACCAGATTGTGTTGTCACACAACAAAAAGCCTGTGTGTTCAAATAGTAAAATGTGTCATTGCATTTTCTTTAATATTTTATCTTATTTCAGGTTATCCACTTTCATATCCAGGACATGTTTGTGGGAATATTGATGGGTCTGTGAGATACCCCTGGCAAATTTCAAAATGTGACAAGAAACTGGGCTACATCTGCTACAGTAAAGGAGGTTTGCCTTCTCCTACTGAGGGTAATGAAAGTGCTTTTATCTCTTTTCTGAATTTATCCCTTGATAAATTGTTGGCAGAAAAGTACAAGCTGAAGGCGTCAGGCCTGCCGGAAAATGTGGTAAAAAAACCACACAAAACGCCCCTGCTATGTCAACACAGCACACACACACACACACACACACACACACATATATATATATATATATATATAGCACCGGCTGGGGTGGTGGTCTGGCGGTAATTTATCGCAGTAATTTAAAATGGTCTCATCTGGTTTGAATGTCTAGCCTTCAGCTTCAAAGCTCCACTTCTGATGAATGTTATATTAATTTATAGGCCTCCCAAACCGCATGTTTCATTTAACTCAGAGATGCATGACCTCCTCACTTTTTTCTGCACCTCCCCTGTGAAGACCATTTTTCTTGGCGACTTAAATATCCATATGGACAATTCCTCTTCACCTCTAGCAACAGATTTTAAGTCTCTTTTGGACTCTATTAATCTCACTCAACACAATGACACCCCTACACACAACAGGGGGCATACTCTGTATTTGGTGATTACAGACACTGTACTCATTAATAACTTATCTGTATACGACCTGGGTGTCTCAGACCACAGTGTCATCTCCCTGGAAGTGCCTTCATCTTCGCCTGCTTCAAACCCAAAACGACCTATCCAGTTCCGTGACTTTAATAACATTTTCCCTGACGTTCTGTCTGCTGATCATCACGCCCTGACCGCTGTCAATCATTCATCTGCAAATGACTCTGTGGATTACTACAACCGATCTCTCCACTGATCTCTCCAGGAGCTCCAGGACCTGCATGCACCCTTGAAGACCAGACTGGTATCTTTCTCCCGTTCAGCACCCGGGCACACTGGTGAGCTACGCAAGATGAAGGCAACTGGCCGTGCTATTGAGAGACGTGTAAAATCATCTGGTCTCTCTGTGCATAAGCAGGCATATAAAGAACATCAGAAAGTGTACGCCTACTTTCTTAAAGAAGCACGCTCCAAATATTATTCCAACATCATCAACACCTGCCCTGGAACCTCTAAACAGCTCTTCTCCACAATAACTCGTCTGCTCAATCCCATTAAACAAACTCCTGAAGACTCTGCTCAAAAATGCGACCTGTTCCTTTCGTCATTTAAAAACAAAGTTGACACTATCAGATCTCAGCTCCACAACCTCCCTGTTCTTAGTGTGCCATCTACCCGTCTGCATTCTGGGACCCTGAGCAGCTTTGATGAAGTTGTTCAGAGTGAGGTGGAGGCCATCATCAAGAAAATGAAGCCTTCATCCTGCGCCCTGGATCCCTTCCCCTCGTCTCTCATAAAATCCAATCACTCTGCGATAAGCCCATTAATCACACAAATAATAAATAAGTCTCTACAATCTGGTCATGTTCCACTGCCTCTAAAAACTGCCATCATTAGGCCTCTTCAGAAAAAATCTAATTTGTCTCCTGTGGTGTCCCTCAGGGGTCAGTTCTGGGGCCCCTGCTGTTTTCCCTTTACATGCTGCCTTTAGGTCAAATTATTAATCAGTTCAACATTTCTTTTCACTGCTATGCCGACGATACACAGCTTTACATCAGGACTGGAGCATCCTCATCTTCCCCATTGTCATCTCCATCTTCACTCACTGCCCTCTCTACCTGCCTGGAGGAAATAAGGGCATGGATGAATCAGAACTTTCTTCAATTAAACTGCTCCAAGACTGAGGCCATACTGATTGGCACCCCTCACCAGGTACAAACATCTACTATAACAACAATTTCCTTTTCTGGACAAGACATCCCCCTCTCCACCTCTGTTACAAATCTTGGAATAAAAATGGACTCTCATCTTACATTTGAAAATCACATTAAGCTTCTGTTTAAAACTTGCTATATATTTTTTTTATTGTTTTTTTATTTATTATGTTCATTCCGTTGATATTACTAATCATTGCTAGAATATAGCTTGTCTCATTTCTGTTCATCAAGTTATAATGTAAAAGATTTAAGTAAGTAGAGACAGAAAAATGTCATTGTTGTTAACTGCGTTGTTAAAAATAAATAAAGATAAAGTTCAAAAAAAAAAAAAACTTGCTTTTTCCATCTTCGAAACATCTCCAGACTTCGCCCATCCCTAACTTTTTCTGATGCTGAGAAGCTCGTCCATGCTTTTGTCTCCTCCAGGCTTGACTACTGCAACTCCCTGTTTATTGGAATCCCTGGTAAATACCTTCAGAAGCTTCAATATATTCAAAACAGTGCAGCAAGGATTTTGTTGAGAGTTCGTAAATTTGAACATATTACGCCCATTCTCCATAACCTTCATTGGCTTCCTGTCGCCTACAGAATTCAGTACAAAACTGCTCTCATTACACATCAATGCTTACACGGAACTTCACCAGATTATCTAAAGGACATTCTTGTTCCATATTCATCCACCCGGTCTCTGCGGTCACAGAACAGTAATCTCCTTCACATTCCGAGAACCAAATTAAGGACCATGGGAGACCGGGCTTTCAGTGTGGCTGCCCCCCCCTATGGAACTCTCTTCCTGACTGCCTGAGAGCTCCACAGTCACTGGTTGACTTTAAGAGCGGCTTGAAGACCTTTCTTTTTAAGCGAGCCTACTCTGCCTCCTCATGATTCTATCTTTGATCTTAGTTGATACTGTTATTGATTTTACTTGTTTTATCACTTGTTTTATTTGACCTTTAATTTTGTTGCACTTTGTAGCACTTTGAGATTTTCATTAATGAAAAGTGCGTTATAAATTAAATTCATTATTATTATTATTATTATTATTATTATTATTATTATTATTATTATTATTATTATTATTATATA